>NW_022261448.1:29314-46105 GCF_009602425.1 Actinia tenebrosa | reverse complement strand
ATGATGAATCCCACCCAATTTAAACTACTTAATTCTAAGTGGACATTACACTTGTTTAACAGAAAAATGAAGAACGTTCAAGAACATATATATGGAAAATTAGAAATTACCGAGACTATTATCCTGAAGGATGCAGCAGAAGGCACTCTAGTGATGCTGATCCCATCACCAAGGTGGGAAGTCCTATTTTCTGGTTGTGTGGTTATAATTGGTTTCTGCTGCTCTACCCCAATGGAGTTAACGAAGATAAAATAGGATTCGTATCCGTATATCTTTGCAGGGACAGTGACAACTGTTGTTCAAGGGAGTCTTCTGTCGTTGCCTACAAAGATTATTTTATTCAGGAGATTCCGACGCCAAGCAGTAATATTTCTGTCACATGCAGGTAACGCCATATTGTTATTCAAATTACAAAAGTGATTACAAAAATGCATACCCTTTCACCGTACTTGTTTTCTTCGGTGGGAGGCACCAGGGTATATTGTTACTATCTGAATGGTTGCCATAACGATAGGCCATTTGTACTTAGGTCACGTGACCCTACACCCAACGAAGCAGTCATAGTCAATGTCATAATAAACCTAGCATTGGAAATATCTCGATATTAACAAGACCTAGCTGTTAGTCTTCGTTGCCAAGGAGACATAAGAGATATTTGACACTTGTGTTTTAATGTCATGACAATCCATTCCATTTATTTAGGCTATCAGTGATGAGCCAAACAACTGGATTCCAAGACGTCTCTTCTGAAAAAAGCAATGTACTTTTTGACAGCAGGTATGAATGCTGCGTCATAGAATGGCCAAAATTTATGAGGTCAGATGATGCAGTTTCTGAAGCATACTGTGGCCAACAAGATACTGTAACATCGAAATATACCTGTGATACAAGAAATACCGGTAGTCTAACCATCCAATGTACAATACAGCTAGATAAACCACAATAGGTTCCATGTTACACAGATGATGTACTTTCTACAGCGTACTGTAACAGTACCAATGGTAGTCTAACCATCTAATGTACAATACAGCTAGATAAACCACAATAGGTTCCATGTTACACAGATGATGTACTTTCTACAGCGTACTGTAATAGTACCAATAGTAGTCTAACCATCTAATGTACAATACAGATAGATAAACCACAATAGGTTCCATGTTACACAGATGATGTACTTTCTACAGCCTACTGTAACAGTACCAATGGTAGTCTAACCATCCAATGTACAATACAGAGACACGGCTTAAAAACGCGTGCGCATGCGCGAAAGTCCCCAAAACAAACTGGCGGACGCTCTAGCAGTATTCGTGCTTCAAAAACCTGCCATTTGAATAATTTTTACAGCTTACTGGCAACCAAAATATCTAATTGATCAGTCACATTGTAATTAAAACATGACGCATTTTTTTCGACCAAAATATTTGAAGCGGCCATCTTGGTGTTCCAAGTTGGTGCAACAATATGGTAGGCGAAACTTCAAAGGCCAGCTTAAGATGTTGGAATATTCAATATTTTTGATTATATTTCACGGAAATATACTTTAGATAGATATTTTAAACGTGTCTAAGGGATAATCTTTCATATTTTAATAATTTCATCGCTATTTATATAGATACACGTGACGGTACTGAGTCACACAAACTCAAATTTCATAACTCGGGAACCAAACGTCAAAATTACTCGAAATTTTTTCTTGTGACTTATAACACTGATTTTTGAAACATACTTGAGAAATGCCCCGTACATCTTCTGTTCATTTGCTAACTACCGTAGTTAGCGTGTTTGCGGGGCTACGAAACCTAAGAAACCATAAGAGGCGAATGTATAGCCAACAGATAGTATGAGCTTATAAAATTAGCAAAAATACGGTTCTAAATTTTAACAAATTCCTATTAGTTCAGGAATGTTCAGGAAAGCCCGGGGTTTTCAAATCCACTTCTAATTTTTTTTGACAAGTTCTGTTTTACATTATTTAGCTTTCTAGTTATTTTTTGAAGTTGGTACCCCTCGATCTGTTTAAACATAAACCAATAATGTAAATTAGAACAAAAAATTGTAATGATGGGTGCAAATAAAGTTCTTCTATCTTAAATAATATTTGTAAACCGATTTTTATAGAATATCTGCTTATTTCACAGTATAAGTACATAGTTTCAGATGTGACAAGATGAGGAGGTCAAGATATAAGGAGTGATTTATTATGCATAATAATAATAAAAACAGCAACAATAATAATCATAATAATAATGATGATGATGATGATGATGATGATGATGGTGTTCGTATTTAGCGCATTTCAAATATCTCAATGCGCTTTACATTTCATAACCAGTGGAGGACTTTACGGGCTGCAACGCAACGCAACGCAACGCAACGCTCTTGTCAACTAGACATAAGAGGAGCACAGGGAACCCAATATCTCAAGAGTGCAACTAGGTTTCCGAGGGCACGAGTTTGCCATGCGGCAGTTTGATTATTTCAGCTGTTTGATCACATAGATAGGTCACACGGGTCTCACACCGATGATTCTAGCTTTTTCACGCCAAATTGAATTGGCGGGAAGGAATCTAAATTTAAATCTAACTCCAACTTTCCCCATAATTAGTCAGTACATCCACATACCAAACTAAAAATAGCACCTATCCCGCTCAACAAATTATAGATTAATTCGCAGAACCTCTGGTGGGACTTTCTGGAAAGTGCCGTAGGGCACAGGCTTACCATTTTGTGACAGATTGTTGGTTGGGTTTCCTGTGGCGATTTTAACGACTAATTCCTATTTACTTAGTTAAATGTTTGTTTCATATTCAAAGATAGCTCAAATATATACCATAAGACTAAATAAGAAATTAAGATATTTATTTACTTCTGGCGTTTTTTTCTTTTCTCTTTTTCTTTTTTTTTTTTTTTTTTTTTTTTTTTTTTTTTTNTTTTTTTTTTTTTTTTTTTTTTTTTTTTTTTTTTTTTTTTTTTTTTTTTTTTGAATTAGGTACGATTTAGGGTGGTCTTTGATAAGTCGTTTTTGAATACGCTTTTTAGTGTAGAAAAATGACAACAATTCAAGGCAGGCAGCTTTCGCCGCCGAGATCCATTGGCACACTAAAGACCAATAATCTTCCAAGATCCTGGCCAGGTTTCAGCTTCGTGGACTAACTTCGGACGAAGAAATCGGAAGTCGAATTTTGAAAATCGCTTTCTCCAGGGGATATGTCTGACTCGTCCCCAGTCGTCTCTTATTTTAAGGGCGCGCGCAAAGGGTCAAGGGAAAGGGGAAAGAAGAGAGACGTCGTCTCATCTGTTGCCCTTCTTTTTTACCTTCTCTTGACCCTTTGGGCGATTCGATGAAAACAAGTGAGAGACGACTGGGGACGAGTCAGATACTGCCACACTTTAGTGGACCCCGGAAGTAGCTCTTTGTCGGTAATTTATTTGCTTTGGCTGGGGCTGCGTGTGGAATTCGACCGTTTTTGCATCCTTCGAAATCGAGAGGTTGCGAGATCGAGCCGAAAGTAAGTACCTAAATCAAAAACAAATACAATACAAATACAAAACAATGTTCATAAAGAAAAACATATTTATTTCTTATATAGTTTTATAGAATATATTTCAGCTATTTGTGAATTCGGATAAAGTTTAGTTCGTTAGGAATTAACCGTTTAAAATCCGGCCACAGGAAGCCCAACCAATGCAATGACACAAATTGGCAGGCCTGTGAGTAGGGTCTGGATACCAGTCTGGATACAAAAAGCAATTCTTGGAAATTTCGTGTCAGTCATCTTCTTTCTTACACCTTATTAACATACGTTAAGAGAACTGGAGTATTAAATTCAAGGTTTTATCATGGGTTTTAAGGCAGAATTGTTTTTAAAAAGCATCGATGAAAACCTATTCTGTTCAATATGGTAAGTAAAAGCTTGTTGATGTTATTTATGAAGAAACAGGACCCGATTCGGAATATCAAATATCGAATATGGAAGTCGAGACTGATTGTAAATCACTAGAAATTAGGGAGTTTTGAATATAAAAATACTCAGATAAAATATTAGATATCATTATTAATTAATTGAGGTGATTACTTTTTTGCGAGAGAGGCTTTGAAAAAACTCTATTTGTAACGCGAAGTTTTATTATATAATAAAATCGTCGGATTGGCTCCAATTCGCGTACAGAGACAAATAACGGCATCAAGAACACACAAGCAAAAATTGGTAACTACGAATATTACTTTAGATATTCTTACGATATATAATTCCACATACATTCTTTTGTAATACTGTACGAGTACATTGCTTGGGCTCTTGCTTCCTGTGATATACATGTGCTCTCAGTTACAAAGCCATCAATATTTTTGTCATCATTCCTTGCTCCAAACAACAAGAAACTGAAGAATTATTAGCAAAACATCGATTCATTTTCTTGGTTTGTGATTTTGGCTCAGCTAATATAAATTTGGTGATTACCACAGGAGCCCAAACGGAATCAAGAAATTCGGTCATAAACAACGTTCTTTAACGTTTTTCTGTGCAAACGTTGACATTAAAAACTAGATAAATAGATAATTTCTTATTAACTAGATTAGTTATTAGACATTGTAGGCTTGATTAGTTGCTTTGATTGATACAGTACAACTCTATCGAAGTAAACAACTTGGTATACACAAACCATTGCTTCAAAGTGAATAATTCTAAGAATTTTCAATGCATTTCATGGACAATAGCTTTTTTTTGGTTGACTATTCATGATTCATCTACTCTAGCAGTATTCTATGCACGAACAAGCGAAGATCGGTAAGGAGAACAGAGCCAAGAGCCACGTTTACGATAAAGCGCAGAGGAGGGTGATCAAGTGGCACGTGACCTAATCGACCAATCACAATCATGATCACAGGCAACAAAAAATATCACAAGAATTTCTTAGTCGTCGTAAAGAATCATTAATTTCCCCTCATATTACTTATCATAACCTCATACTTTTTGACTGTCGCATGGATTAATGGCAGTAATTCCTGTACAACAAGTCTCGTTTCCAGATAAGACATATTTCTATGCAAATTTATAACATTACGATGGCCATCGCTTTCACACGCTGACACTGAAGGTTGAAATATCGTGCATCTTTATCGCTTGTCATCTGGTTTTACGATGGATAACATGTCTGTATTTGTAAATATTTTGAAGCTTTAATTCCTAATAATGAAAAATATCGAGATGAACCCCGGTGAACCTCTTACCGTTTCCGAGTTATTCTGAATGTTGTGCGTGGTACTATATCACCTATCAAGCATATCTTGTCAAGATGGCGGGAATCACCCGCGTAACGCTACCATCCCTTCACATGAAAACACGGCACCACTAAATCGTTTCAGATAAGGAATGAAATCGTAATTTTGTTATTGTTTTATTTTATTGATTTTTTATTGATGCAATTGGGAAATTTATCGGCAGAATGCTGAGAATTGTCAGAATCTGATACTTGTCATCGACCCCGGCTCACAAGTCGGCCGTTGTTACTAGTATTATGCGTTACTTTGTGTGCTGTTACTTTCTACATCTGCATTTTCAATAATCAAAACTCTCCTGTTTGAGCCAGTGGAAATATAAGGGAAAACATACTGTCATGTTCGCGGAATATAAGTATAATAGAAACTAAACTATTAAATACTATTAAATTTACAATGCAAAGTTTATCAATTTATCATAACCTTTCTTTAGACTTCAATATTGACCCTGAGACAATAAGAACGCTTTATAATTATTCCAAAACAAAAAGTTTCAATGATAAGAACCTAAGCTTGACAAGAAATGACTGATTAAAAATGAATGTATGTAATGAAATGAATGGTTTTAGGAGATATTTTTGAAGGTTTGTCATCTTAGTGGCCGGGTATGTGATTTCAAGCCGATCGGTTGTTTGGATGCTCGATGTTCTATCTCAATCAATCGCGTTTGTATAAAGTTATCAAATTAAATATCCACCACTTAGCACTATTTTGAAGCAAGTAACAGCCCTTATGGTCAAAGGCCACCTTTTCTCATTTAGTTCTCGGATTTTTTGGCAGTCAGGAACCAAAACAATCCTCAGTCATTCGCGAGGGTTGCCAGTGAAGCTAACTTGGCCCCCAACTATAGTTTTATCGACATAAATGGCAGAGACTTCACCGTACAAGTATGTAGAAATTGAAATTCTACACAGTGTAGATATAGAAAATCCCCAACTGCAAGAAAATCCACACCAAACCGGTGAGACAGATTTGGCATTCGTAATACTTTCTCGCCAGGAGATGTTCACACAACGACGGTCAAATTCGCCCCATGTAAGGGAATCTGGAATCCGGAATCCACGAGAATTTAGGCTTTGGAATCTGGAATCCAGCACTCTGGAATCCGGAATCCAGGCCTTGGAATCCGGAATCCACCCTTTTGGAATCCGGAATCCGSTACTTTGAAATTCAAAGTATACACTCAAATGCTATCGCCTCAACCTAGACTGAACCGATGTAGCCCCTGACCCCACTGAGTAATATCTCCACCAAGAATATCTGTCATCGGATGCTGATTTAATTGATAGTCGATTCTACTTATACTAGCAAGTATATCAAATATAATTTTCAGAGAACGTTTCTGAAAATTAACGATATGGAATCCGGAATCCGCAATACAAAGGTTTTAGAATGCGGAATCCAGACCCTTGGAATCCGTAATGCAGAGTCTCGGAATCTGGAATCCAGCGCTTGGAATCCGGAATCCACCATAAGTCTGGATTCCCTTACATGGGGCGAGTCAAATGCAAATGAAGCGTAATGAAACTTTTAACCCACAATGCTTCACGCGACTTGATCACCCTCCTCTGGATAAAGCGGTTCCAAAAAATTCATTCAACATTCATTCTTATAGCCTATATTTATGTACTTATATAAACTGTTTTGGATTTAAAGTCTGCTACAAAGGAACATGAGGTACTGAGGTGATGATCTGTGCTACAGCGTTAAAGGGTGTGATCTATTTATGTACGCTGATGGTCATCAGATTTGTTTATATCATCACGTGCTTAGTGACGTCGTAACGACCCTGAACAATGAAGCTGAGACAATGGTCGACTGCTATAAAAATAATTTCCTTCCAGCAAACAAAGATAAGTTTAAAGCGATGGTTATGTCTAGCAGAGTCAAGGATACATCTGAAGCACGTGTTGTAGTCGATAATGATGAAATAAGATGCACAAGCACTTTAGAGGTATTAGGAGTCATGATTGACGACAAACTTAATGTTAGCGAACACATCAAAGAGGTGTGCTAGAAAGCTAGCTCCAAAGTTCGTATTCTATCAAGAATTAGCATAAGCCTACTAGCATGCTATTACGAATCCTGCAATTTGATTGGCTAACGTACTCACTATCTATCCTGTGATACTGATAGTGAGTAGCGAAAAACAAACAAGTGCATGGCAAAGTTTCGCTGGAATCTCTGCTTGTTTTCTAAAAATTCTTTAAAAGATGGATTGTAGAAAGGACAAGACTGTATCAAGGAAAGGAATGGAGGTTTTGGACATTCAGATAAATACGGAAACTGAAGAATTATGGCAATTTTAACACGATAAAGCGGCCATCAGATTTCATTGAAATTTTCATGTGCAAACTTACTACGGACAAACAACTGATTACTGAGACAGGCCAAAAAAAATTTTTTTCTAATCTGTAAATATTCTACAAATGTTTTTATTATTATTTCGAATTGCAAGTTATACTATTTCACATATACCAGGGATTAATTATGATAATAAATCTGAAGCCTTAAGTAAAATGTATAATAGCTGAAATATTAGAATTTGTTCTTTGTTTGGTGGATTTGATGAGAGTCTGTCTATCTGTGTGTCTGTGTGTCGGTCGGTCGGTCGGTTTCTGTTTGTTTGGTAGGTTGGTTGACTGTTTGTCTGTCTTTCTCTATTTGTTTGGTAGACTGGTTGTCTTTCTGTCTGTCTATTTGTCTGTCTGTCGTTGATCGGTCGGTCGAGGTCGGTCGCCGGTTGAGCAATTAAGTAACAGTGCAACTCAGATAAGCAGTAAATTTACTTTATTTTCTCTGCATTAATCCTCCAAGCCATGAAGTATTTGAAGATCCTGTGAGCTGTAAAGATGGCCACACATTCTGCAAAGATTGCATAACGACATGGCTAAAGACGAACAAGAAATGCCCACTGGATAACGGGTCACTTGAGGAAAAGCAGCTTGTTCGTTTATTAACGGTCAGGGGAATCATAGATAATCTTGATGTGTACTGCCACCCCCAGTCATTTCAAAATGAATTGCCTACGTCAGAGATTAAAGGTAAATATTTACAGCCCAAGTCCTTCATTTACGATTATTCATTTTCCAAACTCCAGTTGGCTGATAGCCGTTCTGTATACACGCAGTTTCACCACGCATTCGGTAGTGTGTAGAAATTAGTCCAAAAGTAAACAAATTCTTCATTCTTTCTATGCACAGCTGGGGACTCTAAAGTGGGATGTGAGTGGATTGGCAAACTACAAAATCTTTTGCAACACAGAAAGACTTGTCCTTTCCTGGAGATGCAATGTCCACACGGATGCAACGAAAAGATACAGAGAAGAAAGATGGAAGACCACGATGAGATATGCGAGCAAAAGTTGATTGATTGCAGTGAATGTGGTCTTAATTTACCACGAAAAGATCTTGAGAAGCACAAGGCAAATAAATGCTTACAGGCCCTCGTTTCATGTCCTAATGAATGTAGGAACAATGAGGAGGAGATTATCAAAAAGATAAAAAGGTATATTGAGGCGACGACAGAAACATTTCAGCACATTTTTCTTCCTATCATATATTTAATAAAAAGTTCAATCAATATAATCAAACTAAAAACGAAAACAAGAACAGTAAACCAAACATCTAAGCAACAACGAAAACAGGAAGTCATAAAAATCTCTATTAATATACAGATATAAAAACAAAAATGCGAATTATGAACAAGCGCAGACAAACAACAAAGCAATTCCATAAACAAAAGACAGCAAATAAACAAACAATTAACAAAAAAAAAAACCAGATTCACACAAACAAAATCGACTCACAGACAAATGAACAAACAATGCATGGGTTTATTAGCTGCTTTTTCTTCTTTTTTAACTTATTTCTTTTTGACAGGATTGATTTAGCTGATCACCTGTCAAACGTCTGTCCAAAGGGTCTGGTCGACTGTGCATATAAAGAGCAAGGATGTGAAGTGAAGGTTGAGCGCCAAGATGTCGAGAAGCACGTACAAGAAAACATGTCAGGACACATGATGTTACTTGCTAAAGAATGTTCGTTTCTTAGGAAACAGAATACATCACTTACAGATCAGTGCTCATCCCTTGTTCATAAGAATGAGAAGTTAAACAAAGAGTTAAGCCAAGTTAAGGTAAGATGAATGAATATGCCAATAAATTTATTTGAATCGGGAAACCTCATCGATCACCTGTGGTGCTTTTCATGAGGGACCATAGATCAATAACTCATTACTAATTAAATACAATAATATAAAACTAATTATAAAATATATGAATATTATTTAAGATATTTTTTTCTAATAAGTTTGAAATTGATGGAGGTCCAACGGGGATACATTACAGCATGTAGTTATGTATGTGTTTATTTATCAATATCATTTTACTTTGTTGTTGCTGTTGTTGTTGTTGTTGTTGTTGTTGTTGTTGTTGTATGTTATATGTAAAATGCGAGATTGTAAATTGAGAAACTAAAACTATGAAAATAAATGAATGTAAAAGTTTGAAATTCAGATCCTGCCTCAGTCCGTTGTACGTTTAATGGCCAATTGACGTTCGCGGGTTGATGATGCAGTGTACACTCCTAATAGAGCCTCTCTCATAAGTAGAATTAATATAAACGTACTATTGGTCGAACAAATCCTGCGCTCTGATCGGCTGATTGGTTGAGGTACTAGTGTAGCTGCTAGATCTATTAAAAATCAAAACAACGCAAATATATATTATTTCAACCTAATTTTATTGTTTCATCATTTATTTGACCTATTCAGTAGTAGGTTTATACTAAAACTTTGGCCTCACGGGCTATTGACTCGTAGACCATAAAGGCTGAAATTGTTCAATAGTCTCCTTCACAGTTCCCTGTGCCATCTTGAAAGGTAGCCGTACATTTGCATCGAAGCGAGACGAACGGTGAGCTTGCAATGATAGAGACCTTTTTTTAACACCTTTGACAATTATTTGCATGTCGCTTCGATGCAAAGGCACGGCTACCTTTCAAGATGGCGCAGGGAACTGTGAAGGGGACTATTGACTGAAATTTTTCAATTGAATAATTCATTCTTCAAGAAAAACTTTATATCTTGTTGCTTTCTAAGAACAATCTTGAAAGAATTAAAGATGAAATTCCCAATACGTACACATGGAAAATACAAAACTTTCGATCCCAGGCAAGGAAACGGAATGTCCATTTCTTCAGAAGCCCTACATTCTGGTTGTGTGGTTACTGTTGGTATCTAAAGATATATCCTAATGGCGAAAGAGATAATAAAGGATACCTGACATTGTATCTACATGCTTGTTGTAATGATTCTACACATGGCACTTCTATGGTAGTGGTACCCAATGGTCAGATATCTGTATTTTTCAGGTGGGTATTTCTAGTATCTACAGAATTCCATTTGTTTTATAGCCATGCCACTTCGCACTAGTACTTCGTCACTCAGAGAGTTTTTCTGAATTTTCGATCAGTGTGAAACACACCATTTGTTTTTCCAACCGGAATTTTCCATTTTTCCGGGTAAATGGTAAGCAACCCTGAACAACTTTCACTCCCCTATATTCTACAATTGGTAATATAGCAGTAGAGTAAGTAGTTTAAACATTTGGCATGCAAGAAGCCGTCGCTCTTCCAATATCAGGGACTTTAAGATTTGCAAAATGTACGACGGCGACGTCAACCGGAATTGTAAATAATTTCTCTTTAGGGTTCTGTTCATTGGAGATTTCATTTAAAACATTGTTAGTAAAGTCAACTCATCCATAGGAAAAACAGACTTTGAAGACGCCCGAACCCTGAAGTTAAGTTATTTGCACTTCCGGTTGACGTTGCCGTCGTACATTTTGCAAATCTTAAAGTCCCTTTTCTAATATTGTAAATTCTTTCTTTCTTTTTTATATCAATTTTATTTATGTTACGTCCTTGAAAGTCGTCTTCTTGCACCTCCGACCCCAGTTGATACGTGCGGGAACATCTTGCTTTTCAGATTGAAGGTGTTGAGCCAAAATCCTTTCAAAGACATATCATTTGAAAAAAATGATGTATTTTCTTACGAAGAACTAGAAGGTAGTGGATGGGACGTCATGAAAACTGGTGTAGCACTTTCACCAGTCTACTGTACCAATGGCAGTCTAACCATCCAATGTACAATACAGCTAGATAAACCACAATAGGTACCATGTTACACAGATAATGTACTTTATACAGCCTACCGTAACAGTACCAATGGTAGTCTAACCATCCAATGTACAATACAGATAGGTAAACCACAATAGGTTCCCTGTTAAACAGATGATGTAGTATCTACAGCCTACTGTAACAGTATCAATGGTAGTCTAACCATCCAATGTACAATACAGCTAGATAAACCACAATAGGTTCCATGTTACACAGATGATGTATTATCTCTAGCCTACTGTAACAGTATCAATGGTAGTCTAGCCATGCAATGTACAATACAGATAGATAAACCACAATAGGTTCCATGTTACACACAGATGATGTACTTTCATTCTCGTTCCGAAACCATACTCATTAGCCAAAACGTATTCTCCAAATCGTATTTCCATTTGTCGAACATATATACTTTTTTCAAATAGAAAACGTAAACAAGCCGTTGGCTAAAAGGTTGAGCCAGTATTTCATGATCAGCGATCCTGAGATAGATCATGCGCTCTGACGACCTAGTCGCAAGATTCTGGCTTCCGGTCCGTAAGGTTTCCCAGAGCCAATGATTTGGCTAATGAGTAGGGTCTGGGAACGAGAATGTTTTTAAAACTTAAAACCGAACCGAACTTGTTTCCATAGCAACACAGTAGTGAGTATTATGGTTTATGCTATAAATGTGCACAGTTGCATTGGAATCTGCTTTATATTTGAAGAATTATTTTTCCTCTGTGTATTAGCTTGAATTTGAGCACAACGAATGGCGTCATCAGTTACCTAATTTGCATATATTAGGGTGAAATTATTCACTCTGGAACGAGGCAAGATATCAAGGATCGACAAAGGAACAGAAAAACCCATTCTCTTTTATTTACATAGAACTATGTAATAAAATAAATATTGCACTGGTAAATTTTTGGCTGCATATATAGGCAGTATATAAGTCGATAATTAAGTATTAATTAAGGAAGTTTATGGGTAAAAGGCCCCGACTTCGTTTAGCCGACAGAATGCGTGGACGTTCACTATTCTACGGTAAAAACGCGAGAAGAACGTAAACATGAAAAGCGGTCAAAAATGAGCCATATTTTACTGAAAAAATAAATTGATCGCCCAATTTTGCACAGAACTCTTGAAAATAATACCAAATAATTCGTTTACATTTAATATTGATCTTAAAAATTTAGAAATATTAATGGCCGAATGCAAAATTAATATCGGGGAATATTTACCTAGACGCGAGTCTTCGAGGTTTAATCATAAGTGAATAAAATAATTTTTCAAATTTTACTTATCGCTACAAGAGGCACAAATCGACAAACAAGTGTTCGTGCCGCGCTATGTTGTAGCTCTTATTAACCGAGTGCGAGGTCCGTACCGTAAGATATGGACCGAGTTTTTTCCGCTGACTTTTGACCCAAGCGCGTAGCGCGCGGGCCATTATAAAAGTGGGGGAAAACGAGGATCCATAACTTATGGTACGGACCGAGCAAACGAGGTTAATAAGATATTTATTATATGGCATGCAAGGCACTGAGTTTAAAAAGAAGTAAAAAMATAAAATTGACAGACGAGAACTGCATTGTCAAACGAGAACTGCATTGGAAGGGCTTCCTCAGTGTACGTGCCACAAGTCATGCATGTCTGAGTCGCTCAGAAAAAGAGGTTTTAGTTTACCTTTGAATGAATTTAGCTATAGTTTAAAGTTTTCTGAAATACTTGTCAACGAAAGTGAGGCTTTCTTTTGCAAAACGTGAATGCAAAGCAAAAGAGTCMGGGAATTTTGTTTAAAGGTAACCATGAGTATCCGTGTGATACTCATACTGTTTGCAATTTTCGAATAGACTGATAAATCTTTTCAAAAAATGGAAAAATTATTGAAATATTTAGTATCATTTTATGCCGGACAGTTTAATTACGTTGGGTATCTTGTGTAATACGATAAAAGCAGGGCCTAGGTAAGTTAGACATGTAGCCCATGCTTGTCCATGCGGCTCAACAAGGTCAGTGAAAACTGTTATTTAGTCAGGGAGAAGTCAGCGAAAAGTCAGGGAATTTTTATTTTCAAAATGGCTGGGAACCCTGAACAAGTACCGTGTAGAGCCTTGATCGAATAAGTTGTCGATTATATTAAGTTTAATATTAAATGCTGGTGACCTTTAATCTGAGTAGTAGAGTAGAAACCTTTATTTAAACAAAAAAGTATAAAAAAACAGGGTAGTCCATTCAGTGGCAAAATGCCCCTGCTATCAAAAGGAGCCCTGTTAAATACACATACTCAACTTACAATAAATAGAAACTAAAAAAAGCTAATACGATTAAAATGAAATACTATTTACAATATAGTTTCAATACTAAATCTAATAATGTAAGTACCTAAAAGCTAACATATAAAGGGTTGTCAGACCTTTCCCGAATTCGCCAGGACGCCCACGGAACAAAGGCCAAAAGCCGAGACCGAAACCAAATCAAAGCCGACCTCGACCCGTGGCCATCACTCCGCGAGCATCCAAGCGAATCTGGGAAAGGCCCAACAACCATCAACTATGATCGTAGCCTATTAAAAATTTTACATCCATTATAGTAAAATGATTTCTTAGCCAACTCGGTTCTTACCCTTGGCAAATGTAACATATTGCTTTGTCTAGTGAACCTGTTGTGTATAGCATTATTAAAAGTAAAATAATTTCTGAAAAATTGCGGGCAACTCCCATTAATGCATTTCTTAACAAGTTTGAACACGTGGTCGTCACGCCTACTTTGTAGGGTGGACCAATGAACTACATCTAAGGCCCTATCACTCTCGCCTATTCTAGTAACAATCCTTGCAGCACGCCGCTGAAGTCTTTCTAAAGATGTAGAATTTCCAATACCACTACAATCTGCTAGCAGAGTCTCCCTCGTTGGCGATTCTTGGCAGAGAAAATAGGCGACGGCCGGTCTAGGCCGTTTTCTTTGTTGCGCATGCGCTCCGGTATCCAAGCAACCCTGTCATATGAGCTCGTGATTTTGACATCCGACTTCAATGATCACTTCGTTATGTGATCTTCTCTTTCTTCGTTTATCTGTAAAAGGGAAAAATGTAATCAAGGGAAATTATTAATAAAAAACATTCTAGAAATAAAAATTTAATGTAAAGCGCCTTTGATTATATTATATAGAAAAGGCGCTATATAAACTTATAAATCGTCATCCAACTTAAACCTTCTTTAAATAACAAATTTAAGCGAAACTTCTTTATTTTGATTTGGGAAGTAATTTTTGCAGTAAACAACACCTGCAAATCTACTGTACTTTATAAAGAAATACAAGTGAATGATAACTAGTAGAGAACTAGTGTAGACTGCGTCAGTGTTCTTGAATAAAACAGTAGAAACTTGTGGATAAATATACTTTTAGTAGATATCTAAAGTAGGTTTTTGCCATGAACTGCCCAAGGAAAGAAAAATTAAGGTATTGTTCTTGCTATACGATCTGACGACGAAGTGTTTAATCTTGTTTCGACGGCTTCGTGACCTCAAACAGAGAAAACTTCGTTCTTGAAAAATCCCTTTTTCTCCCAAGAAATATACTTTTAGTAGATATCTTAAGGATGGTGGGTACAGTTCGCGACCCATTTTTATTGAATGAAACTGTGTCAGTTATTTAGAGTACCCAAGGGGTTATCTAAAAACGTGAAAAAATTTGGGGGTCCCCACGCATCCAAGCAATATAATTGTCATTAATGACCCGATGACGTGAGCGCATTTTGAAGCACTTCAAAAAATCACATATCCCTTGTGTTTGGCCTAAGTACTTCGAAATTTTGCCTAAAATGATCTTAAACATAAATATTTTTCATATTAATAAAAAGATTTGAAGTTGCAAAGATGAAAGTACATTTTATATCTGCTTTTGTGCAAAAGTAGGTGAAATTTCAATTTTGGACAAAAACACAAAATCAAAAAAGAAACCACCCAAAACTATTTTTATTTTTGAAATAACACATTCAAAATTATCTTAAGTGTTTAAAAAGCATACCAAGCAAATAAAAAACTGGGGTCGCCATGCGTTTTTTGTAGTTATAATTTTTTGAATATCAGATTTCAAGCTTTTTTCCAGCTATGGTTACAAATTTCCTCCACCCCCTCCCCTGAGAGACGTGGCTTAGCATTGCATTATGGGATGGTAAACATGGCCGACTACTGCAAAAACTCCTGGAAGAATACAGTCACTAAATGTTCTAGAGAATGCAATAAGAAAACCTTGTAGGGATAACTGAGAATTGAATAAAGCCTCAAGATTTTCATATCAAGAAACTGAGTGGTTTATAGTAGGTGAAATTTCAGTTTAAAACTCCGAATTTGCATTGAATGTAAAACAAACTACCAAGAGTCCAAACTTTTTTTCGTCGATCAATTCATGAAGTTGAAGTGCCTCTTTACATTCACTACACCCACTTTTTAACTGCTCCATCAGGTAATCTAACTCAAAAATTCGCTTTCCTTCAATAATATTTTGTGTTTGTTTTCAAGTTTTTCTCGCTTGATCTTTTTCGTCTAGTTTTTGTCGCTTCATCGGTACTCTATTTCTGACAAATCTACCATCTACAGGGCTGTCAACCCCCGAGGTATTCTTATCTGGAGAATTGATAGCGAAGGGACATGACGTCACAGCGGAAAAAAGCGCGCGAAAAGCCGTCATTCACTTTGTAACATTTGATGTGATTGGTTTATTTCTGAACAATCAGAGTATCGTTTATATTACAATGGCCTGCTTGCAAGAACAGTTTACGAGGAATGTTTTGATTTTGTTAGCGATGTAAAATAACACAAACAACACGAAATAATTGGAATTTTATGGTTGTAAAAGTCGAGTCTCACAAGAAATGGTCAGCTTCGGCGATTATCCGGGAGATTTGAGACTCTAATCTGGAGACCGGGAGACCCGGTCCAAAATCTGGAGACTCCCGGTTTATCCGGGAGAGTTGACAGCCCTGCATCTAGTCGTCGTTTTCTCCTTTTCACAACTTTCACTCTTATGTTCACAGTACTAATAAACTATCCCATATAGACACCCAAGAAAAAATTGCTATTAAAACAAAACAACAAAAAAACAAAACAAAATGATGACAACAATGATCACGCATTTATTTCGTTTTGTTGTTGTTTATATTTTTGAAAACGTTGGAGCTCCTGTGGATTACGTAATGTGCGCAGTAATAATAATAATAATAATAATAACATTTATTTATACAAGATAAGTTATATACAGCGTAGCTGATGTGGTCGTGTTCTAATCCTAGGTCCTAAGCTATACTAGTCCTCTCACTCTCACCCACACACATTCTCTCTCTCTCTCTCTCTC
>NW_022261448.1:13069-29144 GCF_009602425.1 Actinia tenebrosa | reverse complement strand
ACTGTTTGGAAAAGAGGCAATGTTATTTGGTTGGAACTACGTAGGGAGTAGCCAACATCTCTCTTTTTGATGTGGTCCTGCAGTTCCTGGTTGGAATCTAGGTTGTAGTAGCACTTGTGCATGAAAACACCCAGCTTGATAGTGTAAAAGAACTTGAGGGGTCTCCAAAGCAGTTGGCGCCTTATCTCTTTTTTTGGGGTGTTCCAGGGCAGCTGGTTGATGACACGTGCAGCTCTGTAGTGTAGCTTGTCCAGGTTATCCATGAGTKTTTGAGTACAGTTACCCCAAAGTAATATGCCATAGGTGACGGCTGGAAGAATGATCTTGTAGTAGAAGTCTTGTTTTACAAGTTTGGGAAGGAAGTAGAGCGATTTGAGTAGATTTAGTTTTTGCACAAAAGATTTAGTGAGTTCTGTTACATGGTAAGAGTGCGCGCTGACAACTGTACCCACCATCCTTAAGTAGATTTTTTAGATTTTATTAATTCGTCAGGATGATGAATTATACGGCATGTTTAAATTTTTTWAAATTTTGTTTAACTTTTTTTTTAAGAACATAGATTCATCGGGTATAAAAAAACCGACGACACTATGTTTGACACAGGTATTCGGGCTCAAGCAAAGGGCGAGGTGGTGGGGGTGACGTATGTAAAAAATGGTTGAAGAAAAGAGAGATGATTGGTGTGTGTTCAGAAAGCGGGGTACAAGGGGATTGTAGTTAATTGTATGGGACAAGAGATGAGAGATGGTTAGTGTGTGCTAAGGGAGGGGAGGAGTGGGATGAAGTGGGATTGTAGGTAGTTGTATGGGATCAGAGATGAGAGATGGTTAGTGTGTGCTCAGGGAGGGGAGGACTGAGGTGAAAGGGGGTTGAAAAGTTTGAAAATTATTTAATCGAAGTCAAAAATTTTGAACACAGAAAATCATTAACCAAATTGAGAATTAGTAATCACGACCTTGAAATCCAAAAGGGAAGTTATTCAAGGGAATACGAAAAAAGAAAAGCAGAAGAAAGGAGTTGCTTCCATTGCCTAGATAGCGTTGAAGATGAGGGGCACTTCCTTCTTCACTGTACACTATAGTCAAATCTAAGCTAGGGAAGAGCTCTTCAAGGACATAAAAAACATAAACAATGATTCTCTTTTGTTAAATGAGAACGAGCTGTTTCTGCTACTTATGAGTCCACCCAAAACGTGATAGCAGTGGCAAAATACGTCCACAACCGCTTTATAAAAAGATCGCATACAATACACAATTAATATAGAATGTGGTCTTCTTGCCCAAACTAGGCACTGAATAGTAACAATAACAAATAGGTTAAATTTGGGCGAATTCATTATAACATAATAGGAATTACTATAAATCAACAATTATAGTCCATACATTTATTCGGGTAAAATGTCTATGTATATACTAATACTTGATACCGAATAAAAAACGTCTGTCTGTCTGTCTGTCTGTCTGTCTGTCTGTCTGTCTGTCTGTCTGTCTGTCTGTCTGTCTGTCTGTCTGTCTAGTTGCAACATGATGATGAAACGGTTCGGTGCTTTTATCTGTTTTCCACTACCTGCATAATAAGGCTTTGGAGGGGCATGCACCTTCTTGTGCGCTTTTGAGCTTGCTGAAAAACTCTGAAGTGAGAATAGTTGAGTCTTGTGACCCAGAGCTGAGTTAAATAATTGTCCAGGTAAACGTAAGGTAGTTCCATAAACAAGTTCGGAAGTGCAAGCTTGGAGATCCTCCTTGTAAGCACTTCGCAAACCAAGTAGGATTAGGGGCAGAGAGTCCATCCACGTTATTGTATTGGTTTTAGCCTTGAGAGACGCTTTGAGTTGACTTTCAATCACACACTGGAAGTTGGAAATGGAATGATATGCTGTTGTGCGAATTTGTTTTGTTGCAAGAAGCTTACTAAGTTCCTGCCACAAATGTGACTTGAATTGTCTTCTTCTATCCGTAGTGACTGTAGATGGAATTCCAAATATTGCTACCCATCCAGAAACAAAGGCTTTGACAACTGTTTCTGCTGTTGCTTCACTGATTGGTATAGCTTCTGGCCCGCGTGTGAAGCGGTCGATGCACGTAAGCAAGTAAGTGTAACTCTGAGCTGGTGGCAAGGGACCCACCAGGTCGATGTGAACATTGTCAAATCTGTGCTTGGGGGAGGTCAAATTCACCGGGAGGTGTAGATGTGTGTCGATGAATCTTTGACTGTTGTCACGCTACGCATTCTCTGGCCATTTTCTCACGTCTGCATTCATCTTAGGCCACATGAAACGAGTTGTGATAAGTCACTGTGTTCCTCTGATTCCTGGGCGTGATAAATCCATGAAGTGAGTCAAATATTGTTTGTCTAAATTCCTTGGGTATAATTGGTCTTGGAGTGCCTGTAGAAACATCGCACAATACGGCTTTCGTTGCTGCGGTAAACAGGAACTCTTTTACTTGCACAGTGTTGTTGCGGCTTTTGATATTTTGGATCTCGGAAACTCCTTTTTGAGCCTCTACGAGCAGGTCATAGTCTAATACCGGGCTTCTTTCTACCAAATTGATAACGACTCGCGAAATTGCGTCAGCTGCTGCATTGGCACTGCCTTTGACATAGGACATTTGTCTAACTTCCCTTGGTGTGTACTTATCAGAGTTGCAGTTGAAGATATTTGTTAGTAGTTTATGATCTTTGAGAACATAAAAGTTCCTACCTTCTAGTAGGTGTCGAAAGTGCTTGACCGCTAGGTAAATTCCAAGTAGCTCTCTTCCAAAGGTGCTGTAGCGACTCTCTGCTGGTTTAAGTTTCTTAGAGAAGAATCCGTGTGCTCGCCAGTCACCATCGATCTTCTGCTGAAGGACTGCTCCTAATGCTACACCTGATGCGTCTACAATCAGACATGTTTCAGCTGTTGGATGCCAATGGGATAGGTGTGCAGCTGCTGCCAAGGCTTTCTTGAGGTTGTTAAAATCTCTGACTAGCTCCTCTATCCACTGCGGTGTTGTCCTTTTTATGTCCGCCTGTTTTAAACAGGAGAGGAGTGGAACCTGCAGAGTAGCACAGTTTGGTATAAATCTGTGATTCTCTAAGCTTCTTGGTAGTATGAGGGGAGGAAAATCAAGAACTGCCTGAATTTTCTCCGTCAATGGTCGTATGCCATCTTTACTGATATGGTGTCCCAGGAAGATCAGTTCGGATTTTCCGAACTCACACTTGTCTGGATTGATAACGAGACCATATACATCGAAACGCTTAAACAACAATCGTAATTGTTCCTCGTGTTGATCAGGTGTTGTGCTGGCCACTAAAATATCATCAATGTATCCATAACAAAAGGCTAGTTCATGGATGACCTGATCAATAAACCTCTGAAATGCTTGTGCTGCGTTTCGGAGACCGAAAAGCATCCGTGTAAACTCTAACAACCCAAAGGGTGTAGTCAGTGCAGTCTTTTGTGTAACGCCGGGTTCCACGGGGATCTGGTGATATGCACGAACGAGATCCACTTTCGAAAAAATTGTGGCGCCTTGAAGACTTGATGTAAAGTCCTGGATATGTGGTATAGGATAACGGTCTGGTACCGTTATGTCGTTAAGTGCTCGGTAATCATCGCAAGGTCTCTACTCTCCTGGTGTTTTCTTAGGTACCATGTGCAAAGGCGAAGACCAGTTACTTTGTGAGACTCTTATAATGCCAATATCCATAAGGTTGTTGAATTCAGTGCGTGCGATTTCCAGCTTCTCCGGAGAAAGGCGTCTAGGTCTACTTGCGCAGTTGAGCAATGAGTGCTGAGATAAGTAGTGGCATCAAGCAGTCTACTTTTACTAACATCAACGAGTAAACAATAATGGCGTAGGAAGTCTGTTCCAAGTATTGGAAATTTAACGTCTTTTACGCTGTAAGTTCCATTGAAACTTACAGCGTAAACCAAGGTTTAAGCTAACCAAACGAATGCCATAGGTTTTAATTTTGCTGTGGTCTGCAGCTTCGTGAGAAATGGTACTGGGTTTTAGGGGAGGTCCCTGTTTATTAAAAGGTAAAACACTTACTTCTGCACAAGTGTCAACTAAGAACTCTTTCCTGAACTTCTATCTGTAACGAAAAATAGGCGACTCTGTTCCTGTCAGCATGCTAGTCACATTCACGTGCCGACCGTTTTGTTTCCCTGGCTGCAGGGTTGTTGACATTTGCAAGCGTTTTTTCCAAACCGCTTATGGACTGCACAGTGGTTCCTTTGAAACTTGGGGGTTTGGAGGTTCCAGCTTCTATTTAATGGGCTTCTTCTGCTCCCTAGTCAGTGTGGCTAACGTGTTGTTGATTTATTTAAGCTGCGCCTGCAGGGCTGCTATCTCAGTAGATTCTTGAGGGTTGGATATTGTTGACATTTAGGCCCTGTTCATCCATGGCTTTGTCGGCTAACTTTGCAAGCTCTTCAAGGGTTGTTGTTGTGGTGGTTGTTACTGCCAGTAGTTGTCTAACGTGCTGAGGCAATCTTTGTAAAAACGACTCACGAACCAATGGCTGGTCAGCAGAATGGTCGTCCAATAACTGTTGGAAACGCCTAAGGAGCTGGGAGGGCTTGCGGTCTCCTAAGTTTTTCGTTGCTAATAACTGTTGCTGTTTCTTGGTTTTACTTGTTGTTGTTCTCTCCAGAAATTTCTCCTTTTACCCCTGATAATAAATACTTGGTAGATCTAACGACTATCCCAGAGCTTTCTTATTTTTATATTGTATTCCTCACCACACCGCCGCGACGCATGAGCTCATGTTTTGTAACGTTGCATTCTCTCGAAACGCTTTTATCCTTTATTCAATATACATTTACAAGTCTCGTACCCTCAACTGTTCCAAACATCCACTGCCTTAATATTTATTTATTTTATGTTATTTATCTATATCTTTTCTTTTTTATCATTTTCCTTCAAGCATTTTTCACATACGTTCCCCCCACCACCTCCCCCTTTGCTTGGATCCGAATACCTGTGTCAAACATAGTGTCGTCGGGTTTTTAATACACGATGAATCTATGTTCTTAAATTAGGAATGTAAACAAAGATGGGGGACTGGGGGATTTTTTTTTTTTTTTTGGTGATAAAAGGTAAGTTAGTGTATTAAACAAAGATAAAAATCCCTTTTTCTTACAAGAAATATACTTTCAGTAGATATCTTAAGTAGGTTTTTTCTATTAATTCGTCAGTAAGAGGAAACATGTGGCATTTTCTAAGATTTTTTATTTATTTATTTTGTCAGGTGATCATTTCCTCAAGGTCTTTAGTCACGAATAAGCAAGTTTTTGGTTTTTGTTTTGCTATATTGTTTTCTAACTGCTATGTTCGTTTTTGCGTACGCATGCCTTTTTTATTGTTCCATTCTACATTTTCAAGTGAGTCGTTTTCTTTGTTTATTAAGTTTCTTTCTTTGCATAAGCGACAGTGATAGCCCGTACATTAGTATTCAAGTTTAGTTTTTCACCTCCAGTCAAGTTGTAAGCTCAGTGGAACACAGATCTTGTAAGTTTATCGTTTTCATCTTTTCCTTTAGTTTTATCCGTACCGTATTATTTCTTGCTTGCTTAGTTTAACTTTATTGACTTATTTTCCTGTTATTTGTACATCGTAGCAAATCGTGCGCTTAATGTAATAAAAAGATCAACGCATTTGAAACTGTGAATACAACGTCAATACTGTTTTAATCCCTCTAAAAGTGAAACATTGAGTTCAAATACTCAAATTAATCAAAATAAACATTATATCAAATAGACTGCCTCAAGGAGTATGCATTTTCACTACAAAAGTGTCAGAAAATTTGAAGTGTTCACGGTTCGATTTGTCGAGTGATCGCGAGCACACAATTACTTTTTCTAACAAAAAAACTTGCCCCTGAGCTTCAACCTATTTTGACTAACTAAACTCTTCAGTTGATCTAGAATCATAGAATAGGGCTACAAAATGTATTCTCCTTAATCAACAATTCTATACAACTTTATAAAAACCCCAGGGAAATTAATTTTGCTAAAAGTTTGTTGTTTTACTTTCGGGTTTTCCACTTCCTGTCTCCCCAGTTCCTCAGTCGCACGGCTTATTACTTGTCTGAAGTGAAGCACCTTCGATATGCAAATCACTTGTTGCTTGGCTGTGATACTGTACATTGTGTGAGCAAGCCTTTTTAAAAGCTCTTTTCATCGTTTCCACTCCTGGTCACAGCTCAGTCACCGTAATGGGTTTCAAGACTGAACAGTTCGTTGAAAAAGTCAATGAAAACTTCAAATGTTCGATATGGTAAGCAGCTTTGAGTGTTCTTTACACCGGTCCGTGTAAGACGAATTGTAGTCAAGTCATCTATCTCAAGCTACGATGAAAATGATTTTCTTCTAGTTTTACGGAAGGCCTTTATTATATATTTTGAGAGTATGCACTGAATATAGACTTATGTTTAGTCTTATGTTTAAATCGTTTTATCCCTTTCCGTAGCAAAAATACCTTATGTTTGGAGTATATAGATAATCGATCTTAGCGTCCGCCGTTGCATAGATTGGTTTCCTATCTATAAGCTTTTCTTAAATTAGGTCAGTCGTCAACACCAGCAATTTTTATTACATGAGGAGCTACTTAGCGATTACTGCATCGAAGTTCTCGACTATACTGTCAACAAATTCAAAGCAAACCTTTATCAAAAGCAAAATTGTATCGCTACCCTGAAACATATATGGCTAAGGCATATGTCGTAATGGCGACCGGCCACGCTTAGCGTAGCTCATCAAAATCGACGCTATTGAGATCACCTTAGAAAAGGTTAAGGAACTAATACAAGAAGAACGAAGTACGAAGATCTGAAATCTGATGTTAAATTTTACTCGGATATGTACGACACTCTCTTATAACAATGTCTACACTTGTGGGGTGTTTTTTAGACTTTTCTAAAGCTTTCGACTCCGTAAACCATGAAATTCTAATCAACAAGTTAGAGAAATATGGAATTCGCGGGATCCCTTTGAAATAGTTTTGCAGTTATCTAAAGGATAGAAAACAATACGTTTCATTTAACAATGTGAAATCAGAAATGCAAACTATAACATGTGGTATTCCCCAAGGGAGTTCATTGGGACCATTATTGATTTTACTGTATATAAATGATCTTCCAAATTGCACAGGAAAATTTAAATTTACAATTTTTGCCGACGATACAAATATATTCGCCTCTGTAAATGATCTTAAATCTCTCGAACATATAATGAATTCTGAATTATCCAAAGTTAAAAAATGGTGTGACGAACATAAGCTCTCCATTAACATGACAAAAACATATTTCATAATCGTAACATCAACCAGGAAAAAAGACTTTCCCATTAATATAAAGTTTTAATTTGGCAGTCAGCGACAAAGATCAGTGATGACGGACTGGAATGGATGCTTCAATTTATGTACAGCTACTTGAAAGTTCTATCTACATTATGTGGTAGTGAATATTTGACGAAGCTAGTATTGATATTCCCTTCTTCAATATATCTTGTCAGAACATTTATGGTGTTTGATTGTGACAATTTCACAAAGTTTGCAGTTTGTCCGAAATGTTCAAAGCTGTATTCCTTTAGGGAATGTACTGAGTTTGATAGATATGGAAACAGAGTTCTCAAATACTGCAGCCACAGAAGATTTCCTCGTTCACGTATTTGTGGAGCTCCCTTGGTGAAGAAAGTATTGCTTAGTAAAGGTAGAAGTGAATTTTACCCTCTTCATGTATATTGTTATAATAGTGTAATTAACAATTTAATAAACTTGTTTAATAGTGTAATTTTCTCAGTGAGCCAAGGAACTATTTGTTCATGCTGAACTTTGACTTTTTTCAGCGCAAGAAACACAGAAATGATTATTCAGTTGGCGTTTTTTATCTCGTAAATTCGAATATTCCAAGTAATATGAAAATGAAATGGGAGGATGTCATTGTATTAGACCTATTCCTGAACTACAGAAAAAACCATCATCTTTAAATGAATTTATGAACCCATTTGTAGAAGAAATGCAAAAACTGTGGAAAGGTGTTTATCTTGAATCAAGTCTTACATCTATACCCTTGTGCTTTAGAGCTGCAGTTGCATGTGTCTCATGTGATATTCCAGCAGCACGGAAGGTTTGTGGTTTCGAGGGACACAGCTCTTATCGGTGGCTGCTCAAAAGGTTTTGAGTCATTTCCCGGAAATGTTAAGGATGGATTTGATTACTCAGGATTTGAAAGGCAAGACTGGCCAAAAAGAGATATTTCTACACACAGAAGAAATGGCAAAAAATTGTTAGGTGCCAAGACCAAATCAAAGCATCATACACTTTCTGTACAGTTAACGTTTGGGGTGTATTACAGGTATTTTTTAAAGTTTGAATACTTCGATGCAATAAAAGTCACACTGTGATCCAATGCACAACCTATATTTGGGAACTGCAAAGTCGGTTTTTAAACTGTGGGTAAATGAAGGCGTTCTTTCGAAAGAAGGACTGAAAGAAATCGAAAGAAAGATAAAGAATTTTGACATTTTCAATGGACAGGGGAGACTACCTCACAAAATATCAGCTAACTATGGATGCTACACAGCATCACAGTGGAAGAACTGGACGTTGGTTTATTCCATGTATGCATCAGACGGTTTCATTCCAGAACGGAACTTGCAATGTTGGCAATCATTCGTTCTGGCCTACAAGTTTCTTACACAACCTGTAATCACGACCATATCCTTGGAAAAGCCGACTTTCTGTTGATGCAGTTTTGCAAGAAGTTCGATAAACTCTATGGTCCCGCCAAGGTTAAGCCAAATATGCTTCTTGGACTCATGATGATGGAAGCATTGAACTTGGAAACCAAAGACCTGGAAAGGTTTCTCACCATTTTCAGCATAATTTACCAGTAGAAGGAGGATACCGAAGTCATGTCTTTGCCGTTGTTGACTGGTATGAGAAACATCACAGATTTGGCAATTATAAAAAACCTGTCGAAGTACATAGCACAACCTTCATTGAAAGTGGTCCATCCAGATTTTTCCAGCCACAAGAATGACCTGCAAGTTTGCAGTGGCAGTTCAAGAAATTCCCGGTGAACTTGTCATTGTACCATTAAACCGTACTTTTACATAATACTAGAAACTGAGTTTTACATGATCAGCCATCAAGTAATTTACTGACCCGCTATCTTTTAACACAATATATCTAATTATAACTGAGGGGGCCCTCAGTCTAGGCTTGAGGCAGCAGGTATTCTTAAACCAGTCCAATTCTCAGATTGGGCAGCCCCCGTGGTTCCAGTAAAACAAGATGGTACCCTAAGGTTGTATGGGGACTATAAAAGCACGGTAAATCAAGTATCAAGGCTAGAACAGTACACCCTCCCTACATTTGATGATATTGCAGCCAAATTGGCTGGGGGACCTAAATTCTCCAAATTAGACCTAAGTCATGCCTATCAGCAACTACCCTTGGATGAGGAATCGTCGCAGTACGTAGCAATCAATACCCATCGAGGCTTATTCACCTATACCCGGCTCCCTTTCGGGGTGTCCAGTGCTCCAGCAATATTCCAGAAAACCATAGAAGGGCTGCTGCAAGGGATTCCTAGGGTGGCAGTGGTACAGTGGCGCGAGTGAGACAGAACATTTGAAAGTCCTTGAGCAAGTGTTGACCACGCTAGAGGAAGCTGACTTGAGGCTTAAAGAATGCAAGTGTGCGTTCCTGGCCCAGAGTGTCATGTACCTTGGCAATGTGATATACGCACAGGGGATCCACCCCATACAAGATAAGGTGCAAGCACTTCAAGAAGCTAGGGCACCTAATAATGTCACCGAGCTTAAATCCTACTTGCGACTGTTGAACTACTACAACCGCTTCCTGCCACACTTAGCAACAGCCTTAGCAACACTGCATTAGTTGTTGCGAAGTGAGACACCTTGGAAATGGGAAGAGAAACAAAAGAAAAGTTTTGATGGATCTAAACAGCTGATCATGTCCGTAGACGTGTTGGTTCATTATGACCCGTATCAAGACCTAGTGTTACAGTGTGACGCTTCTCCATACGGCGTTGGAGCGGTATTTTCACATCGTATAGCCGATGGAACTGATAAACCCATTGGATTTGCATCGAGAACCCTTAACGCTGCTGAGAAGAATTACTCACAACTGGATCGAGAAGGGTTGGGCGTCATGTTTGGTCTGAAGAAATTCCATAAGTACTTGTATGGACGTCATTTTAGGATCTTGACAGACCACAAACCCCTAAAATCATTATTTAATGAGAAAAAAACAATTACCAACTACAGAATCACCTCGAGTCCAAAGATGGCGGTGACTCTGAGAGGTTATGAGTACACCATTCAGTATAGATCTGGAAAAGGAAACGGCAATTCAGATGCTCTCAGTAGACTACCCTTACCGGTAACTAAGCAGGTTAAGGGAGAAGACAGAGTCCTTCTCATACAAGAGCTGGACGAGTTCCCGCTAACAGCTGAACAAATACGTACCTGGACCCAACGTGACCCAGTATTAGCACATGTAAAGGAATATCTTTCACGAGCGTGGCATGATGATAGCACCGTACGTGACACATCTCTGAGCCCATACCAAACTAAGAAGTTGGAGTTGAGCGTGCACGACGGATGTGTACTTTGGGGCGCACGAATAGTGATCCCACCGCAAGACAGAGAACAAGAGGAGCTGCATCAAGCACCTCCCGGTATTAACCCCATGAAGGGGTTAGCAAGAGGTTATGTGTGGTAGCCGTCAATGGATAAGGGCTTGTAGAACTTAGTCCAAAAATGTACAATCTGTCAAGTACATCGGAAGGCACCAGCGGCGACTCCTTTGCACCCTTGAGAGTGGCCAGACCAACCTTGGAAAAGAATCTATATGGATTATGCAGGTCCGTTTATGGGCAAGATGTTCTTGATTGTTGTAGATGCCCATTCCAAATGGATCAATGCAGAAATTATGAATTCTACTACATCAGCTGCAACTCTATCCAAGCTTCGAGCAATGTTTGCAACTCATGGGCTACCAGAAGTGGTCGTCTCAGATAATGGATCTAACTTCACCAGTCAAGAGATAGAGGAGTTCTTGAGTCAAAATGGGATAGTGCATATCACCTCTGCACCCTACCACCCGGCAACAAATGGCCTAGCTCAAAGGTCAGTGCATACCATAAAGGGATGTCACCCCGTTAGCTGCAGCACCAATTCCAAACAAGGACATGGAACAGTCTACCTTGGTTCTTGACAAGGCTGGAGGCGAACACACGGAGCCTATGTCAAATGAACGATATTCTAAACGAGAACGAAGACAGCCAACATACTGACTTAACTACAAACTCTGACGCTGAAATGAACACCTCAGATGTTCATCAGAAAAAATCTGTTAACATTTGGTCAGCTACGATTTCAAGCTCACGCTCCCTCATGTCAGCCCATACAAATTATGTCTCAAAAACACGGTTTTTGGATCTTTTCTCAAAATAATGACTATCTAGGCAAAAAACAGAAGCGGATTCAGTTAATTCAGCTATTCACGGACTGTATTATATGATTTAGATTGAATTCTATTGAAAATAAACACCGTACTTTTTGAGTTGAATGTACGCTATTGGACGTATTTTACAAGAGAAAATGCATGACATAACCGGGGTCAAGATAAAAAATCGTCTCTCCTCGATATAAAACAGAACCTGTCAAAATAACATAAGTGGATTTGAAAACCCCGGGCTTTCCTGAACAGTTTGGTATATAATTCATAGGAATTTGTTAAAATTTAGAACCGTATTTTTGCTGATTTCATAAGCTCATACTATCTGTTGGCCTATACATTCGCCTCTTATGGTTTCTTAGGTTTCGTAGCCTCGAAAACACGCTAATTACTAGTTAGCGAAAGAACAGAAGATTTACGGGTCATTTAGGATGTTTTGTCACGCAGTTTACTTGTGCTATAGAACTTTACTTTGAAGGACAACCTTTTGCTTTGGAAAGAGAGGAAAAAGAACGAAAAGAGCGAATATTCCAAATGTATGGGCAATTTTTTCTAATGTGAGAAAATCGATAATCTTCATGATAAGACTTCGAAGTCAGGCTAACAACAACAACAAGCAAATCGCTATATTGATGGTTTTAACGGCGGCCACTATATGATGTTGGAGGAGCTTAACAAAAGATTTGTCAATGACTTCTTATGTTATATCCTCCAACATGGCCGCCGTGTGTTTTGTTATTTAGTTCTCTTGGGAATGGTTGAAAACCATTAATTGGATCTGAAGAAGATTGTCAACGAAGGAACTTGAATCGTAAATATCTAAGCTTAACTTTTGTGTAAAATATCCTGATTCTTTTGCTTGCTTCTATTTTGTTCAATAGTACCCTGCGAGCAGAGTCTCCTTTTAACGCCTCTAAGGGCGAGAGAAGGAAAGGAAAGGAGCCCGTAGAGGAGTTAAAAGAAGACTCTACTCGCAGGGTATAGTTCAATAGCTTTAGGGTAAGATTCAATATGGCACAAATAACCTTGAGAGACAGCCAATTCAAAGTTGAAGTAAGAAGTAAGAAAAAGTGCAAAATAGACAGATTTGACTGTCTCATTAATGAGATGTTGCTGATCAAACAACTCAAACCTAGTTTGAATGTACAACCAGATTCCATACGTGCCAAACGTTTTGTATGATTATTCGATTATATATCTATTTTTTATATCTATAGTTATTATTTCTATATGTATTCTACTTTCCTAGTTCATTTTTGGCTTGATAATGACGTTGTGCAACGTCGAAACATCGTCACATTTTTAACATGTTTACTCGTTATGTTTGGTTTAAATTACACGTGCAGTTGCACGTCCTTAGCAGAAAACATGGTAAATATTCTTACAGACTGTGATATATTAGAAAAAGTTATCAATTTTACAAATGTACATAAATATAATGATGTTATAGTGTCAATAAAAGTACAAGAATTCTGATCTCGTGCAAAGTATGTATATTTTAATTTTAGACAGTACAGAAAAACGCTTTTTGACCTCTCGTTAAACTCGATATTTTATAAACACGCTAGTTTGGACCTAAAGAGCAATATCAAGACATCAAGCCTTGTACTTTGGGAGAGGTTATGCTTTGATCATTAAAAAGTATGACATTTTCTAGCCAGAGTTAATACAGGAAGAGTCCCCTCCCCTCTATTAACTATGTTCTTGTTTGACAGAATTGTGTCACAAAATTGAAGCAACAGTTGCACCTCGCTGTTTTTCTGCCCTGCCGCTGTCATTTAAAAGCATAAGAGCAATAGAAAGCCCGAGTAAACGCTCAGAGAGCGTCTAGTTCCTAAATGAATCAAAACTGAGTATCCTGTAGTACTCAGTTTTCATTATGCCGTTTACTTTCTAGCTTGGATGTACTGGAGGACCCCATGCAATGCAAAGATGGGCATAACTTCTGTAAAGATTGCATTACACGATGTCTGGGGCACAAACAGATATGCCCCTTGGGTACCAATGCACTAGAACTCGATAGCCTTTCACGAAATTTGTTTGCTGAAAATATGGTAAACAACCTTAAAGTATACTGTCATCTACCAGAGAGTGATGGACAATCAGCGGCTAACACAGGTGAGTGAGAATTACATGGCGTAGCATTTTAAGTTGCTGTAGAAATATGTTTAAATGTTTTTTTTTTTAGCTAACCGTTCTGAAGTTCTCGATCTCTCTATCATTGATTATATTCTTGAAATATAGCACTCGGTTAGTATATAATTTTCGCTAAGTTTTGAATGCCCCTTTTCCCAACCCAGTGCAAGCTCCAAGAACGTCTCCTAGTTCAGATTTTCTTGGCGTCTTGTTATCAAGCAGAACGAACCCAAATATTTCTGATTGGGTTGGAAATAGCATGTTCTCACTATTGCACATCGTAGAGAATGTGAATAGACCGGAAATTCTTCTTTAGAGCTTTAATATGACGACTTATGCTGTTTTGGTCTAGAAATGTTTAACTTTTTCGTGTCATATTGCACTTCCTGACCTTGTGTCATGTCTACAGACACAGAGGCATATGAGCTCAAGTGTGACTGGACCGGAGAGCTACAGTCACTTGCCCAACACAGAGAAACTTGTCCTTTCCAACAAGTACAGTGTCCTAATGTGAACTGCAACGCCAACATACAGAGGAGAGAACTGGAGGATCATGATAAGATATGCGAGTATAAAGTCGTGGAATGTGAGAAATGTACACAAGCTCTGGTCCGACTTGAGGTACGGTTTCACAACAAAATTTACTGTCCAGAAGAGGTGGTTCCATGTCCTAACGGCTGTAGAAGTCTAGAAACTGGACAAATAAACGAGATAAAAAGGTATGGAATGTTCATCGGGTTTTTTGATACCCCGAGGCATTTCTTTCTTTACCCCTTAGTTTTTTATTTTTTATCTATTTTTTCATTTAAACATATTAACTCTTTTTGTTCGCTCCAAGAGCTAAGCTCATCGCGGGAAATTACACAGAACATAATTGCAATGTTTTTGGAGTTTTTAGGAAAAAGGAAAAGAAAAATAAGTTTAACATATTAGCAAGAAAAAACGACAGCATATGTATAAAAAAAGTACAATGGAGATTACATCGTGGCCATGGGAGATTACATGTAACATATTAGAAAGAAAAAAAACATTTCTATATAGTAAAAGTACAATGGAAAAGAAAATATCTACAAAATCAATTAAGCGTTCTTAACTCTATGCAAATCTTTTGTTGTCTATCAAATATTGTTGGACACTCAAGAACGTACAGTTTTTGATTTTGCTTAAAAGTTGAATGAGGACTGAGAACCACATAGAAAAAAGTTTACATTATCAAACTCTGAAGTAAGTTGTTGGAAAAGCTGTGAGGAAAGCGAAAGCAGATTTTGACGTTGGGACCTTAGTCTTATAAGGGTTTCCTGGAAATACTCACTTGCTCTTGAAAAAGCATAACTTTCCCATTCTGCACTCAAAATAGACCTTAGCACCAACTATTGTGATTAAAGCTAGTTCGACTATGTTTAACATTTTTTATTCGTGACTAGTGTTACTCACGAGTGGTAATTATATGTAGCATAGATGCTTTGAGAGTTCATAGGGGGAGAACCAATGAAACTGACGATAGAGCGTAATGGGACCCCAGGTAATGGATTTTCTATTCAATCGAGGTTTATAGTCGAACTAGACTTAATCTTTTATCTCCAACGTACAAGCACATCATTGATATTGTGAACATGCTTGCAAGAAATATCAAGGGAGGTTAGCAGAGTTATGGTCAAGGGGCCACCAGATTCGTGTGGGGCCAGGAGATGCGGGCCAACAGATGTTGGTGGTACGTGCTAACCCCTTCTCAGACATATCATGAGAAAAAAGAAAGACATTTGTCAATGAAACATAATTATAGTGTGTGACTGAATAACCGAGCAGAGTAAAAGAGAAAAATCGTATTGTTTGTCCTCAGGATTAACTTAGACAACCATACAAGAAATGACTGTGGCAAGACAATACTGGACTGCCCATTCAAGGATCAGGGATGTTTAGTCCAAGTCGAACGACAACATGTCGATAAACACGTACAAGACAACATGGCTGCACACATGATGTTACTGGCCAAACAATGTTCATCGCTCACTAAACAGAATTCATCACTTACCGAACAGTGTTCGGCACTGAAACAAAACGTTTTGTCTCTTACTGAAGAAAATCGACTTCTAAAGGATGAAGTTAAGGTAAGAGAGTAGTACAGAATCATGACGGAGTTATTCTTATATAGAATATACTATACTCCTAAAGACAAACCAATTTAAGGTAGGAGAGTAGTAGATAATGAACAGAACTTAGTACAACTTATAGTACTTATAAGAACTTAGTACTTCGGGAAAGTAAGTTTTTTATTGGCAGGGCTGGGGGATTCGCAGTAAGATTTTCATAAATGGTTGTAGCCCTTTCCCTTTTATTCAGCAACAAGGAAACAGCTTTTGGCAAAACAAAAAGGTTTGAACCTCCACAAAAGTTCAATTTTTTATTGATCCTCTTCTTTGAAGTCCTAGCTCTCCACCCCCTTCAACTTCCTTCTGCCCCCC
>NW_022261447.1:118743-139927 GCF_009602425.1 Actinia tenebrosa | reverse complement strand
GGTTGAACGTTGAATAAATATGGTTGAACGTTGAATAAATATGGTTGAACGTTGAATAAACGAGCTGAATTGAATATTGCTACATTCGGCTTGCCATAATAGTACGTTGTTTTTTGAGATTTCATTTTCATTACTTTATAGTATTATCATTTCTTCTTCTGAATGTTGGGGAGTTAAAAATAAAAGACTTAGAAAAACTTGATATCTCGCTGGAAATAATTTTGACGAACTGGTTTGTTAATTATGCTCTGGAAATGGAAATTAATGATTGGATTCGGAGCGCGATTATTGGTCATTAGGTGAAGTAATAGGATAGGTCTCGAGACACCGAAGTAATAACCCTGGTTAACCTATGAAAGGAAACGATAAAAAGAAATCAATCATAAGGAAGGGAAAGTACAGGAAAGGAATGGAGAGGATGAGGATTTTTTTTTTTTTTTTGCAAACTTTTGGAAAATTTTTTTGTGAAATAAATAAACTATAGTCTAGTTTGAAATTAATTTTCCCGTCCTTTGTCGAGAAATGTAATGCGCTTTTACCAAGAGAATCACTGAACACTGAGGCTTTGGATTTGAGGCGTTTCTTTAAATATAAGGGACAGAAAAACCTACGGATTACAAAGGATGGAAAAACTTTCTCTAAATAAAAGCGCGCATAAGAACACAAAAAAGAAAAAATGTAGAAAAAAAAACATTAAAAAATCAAAAGCCGAACTAGAATAATGGAAACAACTCCCAGATGCACTTGGACAGGCTTTTCAGCGTAGTCCTGGGCTCCAATATTTTGACCATAGTAAAAAACAAAGAGAAGCTAGAGTAAAAGCTTCACGTCAAAAATGAGTGAATTTAAACCCTTTTTTCTCGGCTTTGGCAACGGTTTAAAAGATTCTCTCCTCGGTATTACAGCTATATTTAGACTAGACAGTGAAACGGAGAAGAAAGAGGAAGAAAAACAGAGAAAATTGGTCGAAAATCAACGCCAACTTCGAGGGATGAGAACACGTCCAAAAACAGACAAGTAAAGACTTTTAATGTTTATTAAAAAACAAAGCTCGCTTTTCTAAGGACGATTTTACTTATAGTTGATGGAGTGCTTCAGTAAGCATCTCTAAATGGCTATCGAGTCATATCGTTTATTTTCCCCCAAGATGTTGAATGAAATATGTTGTCTTCGATGAGCCAGGCTTATGCAAGTTTTACAGATTCCAATATTTAGTTTGATTGATAAGATTTTAAAATTGTGTTATTTACTTTAGTTGTTTTTTGTTGTTGCTGTTTTTGTTTTTGGCTGTTATGTGATATCAAGATGCTACCCAGAATAGGTATTCTATTCTATCTCCATCACCAATACCTTTCCAAACACAGGGGCTGTCTGTGTTTAATTCATTTATTACAACCATCGTCTGTTATTTTATTCCTGTAGTACCCAACCAGCTAAACAAATATTGAAGAATATGGTTCAGTGCTGTCTACTTAATGGGGGTATTTTCTGGGTAAGTCAATTGGTTAATACACTACAAGACATTCATGAAGGACCATTTATTTTTGTCAAGGGTTGCTAATACTTGGCAGCCCTCATTACTGTCAGTCACAGATCCTAGACATGGAGCATCATGGCTGGAGAAGAAACTAGGGAAAAGAAAAGAAAACAGAAGCAAAAACCTAAGCCCCCTCTTGATATTCGGAATATTTTAATATGGCACTTACRTATTGAAAAAATATTCCAAATTGTCTTTTTTTGCAGTTGAGTATATTTTTGTTTGAAAGCTACATCATTCCGGCTCTGCAGTGGCTCACGCACCTAGTATTTGGTAAGCAAATCTGATATGTAGATTTTCAGACGTAATCCACACAATATTATTTATGTTATATCCAACTATTTGACATCTAAGCAGGGCTTCAAATGATGGTTATTGGTCTATAATTACCCCAATGACTAAATTTTCAAAGTCTTTGATAGCTAGTGATTTACTTTTCTGTTCCTTTGCTTTTCCCAAAAGGTTTCCAATTTTTGAAAGAAAAGATGGAAACTAAATAGTTAAACCCCTGGACATAAAAAAAGAAAATATGTACTAGAACTTAACCATGTAGTATAGAAGTATTACTGATTATCATTGTTTATTATAGAGTTAGTTTCTGGTAGTTCAACTCATCATAGTAGTGTCTGGTATTGGATGGGACCAGCATTGTCATATGTTTTTGGAGCGTTGTGGGTGCTTCCCTTATTCTGGCTTAGTAAACCATTAAATTCTCTCTGGTTCCAGGTAAGAATAGTGTGCAAGAAATAATAGCTTAATTATCATAAATGAATGACAATTAAAGCTGGTGTATTTTTTTGTGTTTTCCTGGAATATTTCTTAATATTCCAGGAAATAGCTGACTCTGCRTATCGGAAAAACAGAGGTAGACCTCTTGGCCTTGTGCATATATCAAGGGGAGAAAGGTATGGCAAAATGTTGTTAATTGTATAGCTTTCATTATTTCAACATTGTTAGTCCATAAATGATATGATTCATAAATTAATGTTATCTTGTTTTGTGATGTTGCAGTGTATCAAGTTATGTGAGCAGAAGTATAGCAGACTTTGCATTTAGTGTTCTCTTACAAGCATTCTTCTTAATCCAGGTATGTATCCTCCAACATGGGTGGGTGTCCTCCAACATAAGTGATTGCCCCCTAACATGGCCAGTTGTCCTCAACAATAAGCAGGTAACCTCCAGCATGGGTGAGTGTCCTCCAACATGGGTGGTTGCTCCCTAACATGGGCAGTTGTCCTCAAACATGGGCAGGTATCCTCCAACATGGGTGGGTGTTCTCCAACATGGGTGATTTCCTCAAACATAAATGGGTGTCTCAGAATTAATTGAATGCCCAGGTGTGGTATCAACAAAGGGTTTCAAAACAGTGAAGTGCATCACACAGTATTGATGGGTATCTTCGTGTGTCCTCCAACAAGAGTGGGTGTCATTTTGAAACACCATCTTGATCTGATTTGTTAGTTGGTGTTTATGTTTCCAGGCAGGAAGTAAGATTTTTCTAAATGAATACATCATTGATTTATTTATTCCTCAGGGTATGCTAGTGGGTTTTTTACCAGTCCTTGGCCCTTTAGCAAGTTTAATCCATATGTGTCTACTCTATTCTCTTTATGCTTTTGAGTACAAATGGGTCAATATGGGTAAGTATCTCTCTTGTTTTTCAATGACAGGYGAGGGGTACTTATCATTTACACCAATCCATCAGATTAGAAATTTATTTGCTAATGATAAGAAAAGGTGGGAAGTTTGACTTTTGAAAAATGGTACACACATATACTAATGAACCAAAAAGAGTGGGGAAAGTGGATTACCTCAAATGAAAGAACAAGTTTTCCTGAACTTCCTGATCAGAATGATACATACCATTTGTTTTTTAACTGGAATTTCCAGTTTTTTCCTGGTAAATGGTAAGCACCCCAGGTCACATAATAAATTGCTCTCCAACCTTCCCATGCATATGTAGCACCATCATCACATAGAATTGGGAGGGGAGAGGGAGGAAACAGGAGTTAAATATAGGGAGCATACAGCTCCATTTCCCAGCTTTTCCTTGTCTGCAGTCCCTGAATGTACAGTAGGTGAAGTGGTGTTGTGGTTTCATAGATTGGTCAGCTCCTAAACGCTTAGCATACATAGAATCCAACTGGCCTTACTTTGTTGGATTTGGTCTGCCATTAGCACTGATGACTGCTTTACCTTCATCTGTTTTTGTCAGGTTGGTAGTATGTGACTATTTTTTTCATGATCAACAGTGATCATCATCATCATCATCATCATTATCATCATCACCATCATTATCATCATCATCATCATTATCATCATGGTCACCCTCACTATCATTTTCAATCATCACCATCATCAATATTTTCTATCAATCATCATATTTCTGTTATCTTTATCAATCCTTATCATTTCCAGCATCAGTTATCATCATTATAAATCATCATCATTTGCATCACCATAACAATCTTTACCATCATCATTGCCACCACCATCATCATCATTTTACATCATCATCATCATCATCATCATCATTAATCATCCTTGTCATCTCTATCATTTTAATCCTTGATACCATTGCAGAAGATTTCTTTCATCTCTTAAAGTATGATTTTGTTTTTCAGTGGTTGTGTGTTCGCAATCCTTTTCCCTCTCTTCATAATCAGTGGCAATGAAGCTAATGTGTCTGAAACAAAGTAAGTTCAGCAATGTCTTCATCTAAATACTTCTTCAATATAGAAGAGAATAACAATCTAATTTGTATTGCTTTCAGTCAATTTCCAATCAGAGTGTTTAGATTAGTGGTATGGTTAACGAACAAGGTATTCCATAAATCAACATCCAAGCCAAGACCACAACAACCAGATGTACAAAACCAGTCCCCTTCCTCCCCACCCTCATGACATGTGGTATGGTTAACGAACAAGGTATTCCACAAATCAACATCAGAGTCAAGACCACAACAACCAGATGTACAAAACCAGTCCCCTTCCTCCCCTCCCTCACGTCTCTAGTACCCCCTTATGGGGGGAGGAGAGACTTGTTTGTAATTCACCCTCACTAATAGACCCACGTCTCAAAAAATRAATATTAAAAAATAAATATATTTATGACTTTCTTTTTGCTAATATTGTAAAAACAAAGATTAATAAAAAACCCTGAGATATTGGTTGATTTGTTGGAACTTTTAAAAGTGATACCAATAGGAGGGCTTTTGACTGCTTAACTGCTCTAACTAGCCTGACCCCCCTCAGGCATCTCTTTTCTGCTCTTTTCTCTCTCCTTTCTTATACTGGGCTTCCTGTGTTGGCTGAGAGTTGACCGAGCGGGACTAGTACCTAATGAGAGAAGAGGGAGAGCGATCTTTTCTTTCCCTCCCCTGCTCGCCATAGTCTTCCTCGTTTTCACCCAGCCCTCTCGAACAGCAACAAAAACCAAACCAACAAAACCTTAGTGAGTAGCCTGTGGAGCCGGCTTTGATCTAACTACCAGTGATAACATATTGCTGGTATATAATTGATTTTTATTCCCCAAGGAGATCACCTAAATCTTATTCATTCAGTTTTATACATTTCTTAATAAAGAAAAGTCTTGTTCATTAATTTGAATCAAGAGCATCTATTAATCCTGCTTTGTTAAAGATAAACCTTTTAGTGCTGACACTATTCAATAGTCTAACTGTTTATTTACTGTTTTACACATTTTTATAGTGGATAAAAGAGCTCTTAAGCTTGCTTGGGCATAATGTTTTCCCATCTCAGACCACATGTCATTCTATTTTATTCACTTTTCCCCGGAGGGGTAGAGACACTGTAATAGCTTTTGCCAATTTTTGTAGGCCCTTAAGTAATTAAAAGTCAAGACACTGAAGATGGTCTCAAGCCATGACCTCTGACGCAACAGACTGATGCTCTTACCAACTAAGCTAACTTGGCAGTCTATAAAATAAGATTCTTTGTTTGAGTTGTATCTACATTCCTCTGTCTTCTCATGTACAACCATTAAACAAAAAAATGATACTCAAGGGAATCAGATGGTCTGAAATGGAAAAACATGCCCAATGTATAGAGGTCTATTCTGCTTCTACTAATTCCATTAGTCCGAGAGTCAAGTATAGTTGTTTCTCAAGCCCTTTGTAAGAAATGGCCAGAGCATATTGCATTTCTTCTGGAATGATTTCATAATATTTGAGAATAATATCTTTCTTTCAGCAGTTTTATGCTGAGTCACTTAAATAAATCTTCAATTACTATCATTTATCAATATTTGATATCTTGTATGAAATATCTATCTATCTATCAATTTGATTACTGGGAATGCCACAGTGTGAAAGAATCAGATCTAATTTAGTAGTGCTTTTTCACAGAGATAGTTCTTTGTCCATTGAATAGACCCCTTGCATGTGACGTCAAAGCAGCTCAATTTGGAGGACAAAACGAAAGAATTTCAATCTCCTGACAATCGGAAACCTATTGTTATGTCCTCCAAATTGAGCTCGTTCTGACATGCTACAAGGGGTCTATTTAGAATTGTTTAAGAGTCACCATAGCAACCATGTAACATTTAGAGCTGCCATGGTAATGATAGTTATACTAGCAACAAATGGAATGACACTAGATTCTGTCAGTTTCAAATAATAATCCGAGGTTTTTTGGGAATTTGAATGAAATTGTTTTTAATTTTTTCATCATGATAGGCTATAGCAGGTCATGTGACCCTTCAGCCTTCAGAGGGTAGGGTCACGTGACCTCTTAGTGTAAATGGCTTATTTTGCTAGGTTTTACACACCACAGACAAACATAAACGTATCATTTCTGAGAAACAAAATCTTTTTTAAAATGTTCTCGAATAAAGTTTCATTCTTTAGGCTAATACCATACTACATAGATCCTTTCGTTACCAGCCTCAAAGATGCCTTGGCCGAGCTACCGGAAGTGACGTCCATAGCACTGACTTTGATTTCCGTTCCCCCAAAGTACACATCCAGCTCTATCTTCCTCTCGAGTCCTTTACTGACATCCGGGCTGATGACTTCAAACTCGACATTCTCAGCCTCGACATCAGGGTCTGTGATGAAGAGTACGTCTCGTTTCTGGGTGCTAAAGAATTTCAACCTCGCTATCGTTTGTTGAGGGTGAACGGGCGAGAAGAAAAAAGTGCGCTTTTCACCAACTTTGACTTCTTCATCTTCTCGAACAAGAGGGTCGAATACATCCTCACAGAAATACACTCCTTCAATGTTGGTGCGCTTTTCAACTGGGTGTTTCTCGGGGCAGAACTGTTCGTTGATATCAATCCCGTAAGTCTTTGCCATAACGCGTGCAGACAAAATGTTTGGGTTCTGAGCAAACGTCACTGCTCCTTTCATAATCGCTAATTCGCTCTCTCTCGGTGTTAAGATTCGCATCTGGGGAAATGAATCTACAATTGCTTTTCTCAGTGGTAGCGCTTGAGAGAATCCTCCAACGAGAAACATCGTCTTGACCTCTGCCAGTTTCTCATTGCGCAAAAGRCTGCTTATCATATCAACAGTTTTTTTTATCACAGCCTCGTAAAATTTTTCTATAATTTCTAAATGGATGTAAAGATATCCGGAACCTACACTGACCTCGCTGTTGGTATAATGCAGTCGTAGGTTCTCATTAATGTTGTCATCTGTACCAATAATACGACTGTACGAGTCGACAAACTTGAATGGAAGAACAATGCTTAATTCATCACTGTCTACTCCATGTTCCGCGCGCTTTTGGATCTCGAAGTCACTCATGATCTTCTGCCAGTCGTTTGGGTAATCACGCTGGAATAAATTGATAAAATCCTCGCCAAAGATTCTCTTTAGCAGGCCAATGAACTCGCTGTCCACTAGTATTCCTCCTAGCTGTCCTCCCACGGGGGAGTGGATCTCTTTTATTGTGCCATCCTTTTGGATTTGATGCGCTGTGATATCCAATGTTCCTCCTATAAGAACGAAAATATGAAGATACAGCGAACTACAATAGGAGAGTGAGAAATCACGTTCGCAGGGCATATGACTACCGCGCATAGCAAGGGAAATTTTTCGGCCAATCATAACTGCTTTCTACCGATCACTTGTCACTCTGAAGAAATGAGAGATACCTACTATACTACTCTCTTAGATTATTGGTGTTATAAAAAACATTTCGACATTAAGAAGAAATTGCTTCCTGCGGAATCGGATTATTCCTCACCTCCATTATCTACCACCATGTACGAACCAGAAGATTTCCTAAGCACCTCATTGACAAGTTCTTCCCCTGTCTCCCCCAGAAAGTCCTTCATTTGTAGCCGTTTACAGTAGAATGAGGCTGCCTCGGGTTCCAGTGCGATCATTAGGTGATCAGGATCGTCAGGGGATGCTAGACCTCCCTGTATCACAATCAAACATCATTCAGTGAGATTCTGAGGCTATAGGAAGCATCTACGCCTCTATCAATGTGCAATGCACTTATGGAAGTTTTACTCAGTTAAAAAACCCCGCACATTACAAACACTATCGCAAGCTGCAATACTTCAAGGGGTTAAGCATATCGTATGGCGGACTACATAATTTTCAAAAACTAAATACGCAATCATATTTGCGAGCGCTGCCTTTTGAAATCCCGCGGGAATCCCGTGAGAATCCCTCGATGAAAGTGCGCAATGTGTGCGCGACGTGGAAATAGGTACCCCCTTTAAACAGGAGCTACCTTGGAAGAAGTTCTGCGTTTGTAGTGATGGAGAACAAAAGGAATGTAGTCTCTGGGATAGCGAGTTTAGAGGATTAAAATCTTTAGTTCAGTCTATAATCTCCGTCAAGGTATTGTTTTTTGGATTTCAGTTTTTCAATTGACGTTGAAATTCTAGTCGGCAAAAGAGACATCCGAAACTTCGCGGGTCGCACTTCAACGATAATGGTAGTAAGTGGCAGGCATGTTGTTTAGAACATAAGCGGTAGATTCACTAAGATGTTCGGGTTTTTTCTTTTTTGCGATATCACTTCATTTCACAATTTATGCGATGCGCATAATTTAATTCTTAGACGGAGAAAGTTAACTGATAACCCGGCTCAAGTGCGCAGACTTTATTCCTATGGAAAATACCAATCAAATTCCATAACATTGATCTGAAATAACTCGTGCGCATTTCGATAATCAAGTTACTAACGATACGTTACTTACTTACAAATTACTAGCGATATCCGATACGATATATATTACTAACGAATCCGTACGGCCCTGCTCGAAACCTGCGACCGTATTGACATGATTTGCAACTTTTAAAATATATTTTTTATTTAGGGTCATATGATAAAATGCTTATTGACTGAGTTAGGTCGGGCCGTACGGGAAAATATTTGCCTCTCGGTCATTTGTACGGATATCACCTCGAGCTAAATATTTTCTCGTACGGCCCGACCTAACTCAGTCAATAAGTACATAATTCCCATACTTTTCCGTCACTTCACATCAGAGATAAGCCGTTAAGTCGAATTAAGTTAAGCCTATTACTTTAAATTGAAGTTATGTCTATCAACAATAGTATAATGACTACCATTTCGTACTGGTATTCTGGTATTGCACTGAATCGTGGGTCAAGATAATTCACTCCTTTATTGTCTATAGTACTAACCATATAAGCAGCTTGCCGCATGAACTCCTTGGCGGCGGGTTCCCAGATAGCAGGTACAGTAAGAACCCATTGAACCTGGCTTACGTCGTACTTGTTAGCGTGCTGACCATTTTTCCCCAGGTACGCATTATTGATGGTATCCATCGCCATCTGACGCAAGTAGGCAAGGCAGACTGCGAAGAGGTCTAGTGCACGGACTGTCCGTCCATTTGCAGCTTTGATGCGAGTCTCTTTGTTCAACGACTGGAAAATAAGGATACAAAGTTACACTCTTTTACCCTGTTAGAGGCTTGGGATCCCTGTGTATCGAGAAGAACTTCAACTTCACACCACAGGTAGCCCGTAAAAGAAGAAAACCCCACCACAATTACAGTTATCAGAGTAATTTCATTCCTGCAGATGTTCATGAAGGAACAGTGTTGACAAAACATAACTAGTAAGAGGAAATTTTTTTCAATAATGAGCAATAATGGCAAAATTAAAGCGCCAAAAACTAGACCTTCGTATGAGTTTTGATCCCAATTTTCGTTTTGGGTTAACACTCAAAACCTTTTTTAAACAGTTAGAAACTGATGTACTATGATAAAATGCCTGTTTGAAGTGGTATTTTGAATTGTACAAAGATGTTTTGTTGCATTTGTGTTAGAATGTTGCTTTGTTAGGCTTTTTTTTATAGAAAATATATAGGAAATAAGCAAATGAAGGCCTAAACCTTATTTTCGAAAAAAATGCGTTTGCTTTGGGTTAACACTTTGATTCCACTTTCATCGGTCATCTCCACTTCCAAACAACTTAAACTTTCTGAATAACAAGATTTTAACCTTGTACAACAGCCTTTCTTCAAGAAAATAGTTTTTGCCGCTCACTGCTTGAATACGAAAAGAATTCTCTCTTAAARCTATCCCCCTCGTTGACTTCTCAGTAATGATTATAACTACTGGTACTTTCTAGACTATACATGCTAATATTAACTATCTTTATTACATGCATAATTTTCCACATTGTGGTCTAGCTTTGAGTTATTTCATTTGTGCTGTTATGGCTGACAAACATCGGCCTCCTATTTATTATTATCATATAGGATATCCTCTCAAAAATATTTTGGTCTTGACGTTTAAAAAATGCCGACATTAGAAAAAGATTTATCGCGGTAGAAAGTATATTCCGTTTAAGTGACGCAACAGATAAGACTGATTGTCTCGGCAGGAGTCGTGTRTATAGCCAGCCATTCGGAACCCATCCACTTCAAAACCAGCCAACTTTCAACCCTTTTTATACATCCACATCGCGAACGAACATGTTCTAATTCATCAAAAGTTTTGCCTGAAAAGTAAACTAAAAAGTAAATCAAAAAGAGAAAAATCAATGGAAATTTAATCGCACCAAGATATGACACTGATGAAAGAAAAGATTCGTTTGACCTAAGGATGTTTATCAAATGTTCGTCTGTAACATGCCTTCTTATTTCTAATGTGCTATATTTAACTCAAATAAAGATTTTTTTCAGCTTGAAGTAGACTTTATTGTTAGGTATTCACTTAATTTTCTTGATCTTTAACAAGGAATGGTGCCCTTCTTACGTTAATCAAGCAATAAAACTTCTTTTTTAAAACAATCTTGGCGGGTTAATTAGGCCCCGTCCACACGTATCCRGAAATTTGTATATCCGCAAATTTTTTTTAGCGAATCAGACGGCTTGCGTCCACACGTGTTCGGAAATTTCGTATCCGGAAATTTTCGAAAAAGGGTCTCTAGAGTGGAAATTTTCGAATACGCTCCGAATACGGATACGTGTGGACGGTCGTATCCGCAAATTTTCGAATACGCTGACGTAAACACGATTTTGCGCATGCTCAATAAGAACAACTATCCGTCAAAGGGACTAGGCACTAGCGTGCATCAGGGCGGATCAAGAAATTTCCGGATACGTGTGGACAGTAAAAACGATTCGAAAACGATTCGAATACGCTGCGTGTGGACGAGAACAATTTCGTATCCGATAAAAAAAGCGGATACAAAAATTTCCAGATACGTATGGACGGGGCCTTAGTCAATCCGCCCTTCTCAAACTTATCTTGATTGCGAGGCTAATGGAAATACAAAAGAAATGCCACAAATGCCATCGAGAAAGAGTGTGATTTCTTTTGTGTTTTCATGTTGCGTTAGCCTCGCATCCAAGATAATTTTGGGAAGGGGTTATTATGAAGTCCAAAATCGAGCTGGCGCTTTTCAGACGAATACCTGACATTCTAGAGTCTGGCATGAGGCGGATCAGCCAAAGTTTTCTTCAAATAATTTAATTTATTCCCCCTGATATTCATCTGCATCACACGTCCGCCCTTTACACAATGACATTTCATTTCCGAAGCGAACTGAAGTACTTAGCCTTTCTGCAGTCCACCTCACTTCTCCCGTCTGCATCAGTTTTTTATCTATAAATCCCTCATTAAACCTCATTTTTCTTGTAGAGACTAGATACAAGACATCAAAACTAAAGCCTGTCGCACGAAACGTGATAGCTGATTTAAAGGGCGGAACACAGGAAGCCCAGTTCAATAACGTTTGTGCTCTCTTGAGCGCAATTATTATCAGACTGTTAGTGCATGGTTGACTGATAATAAGATCCTCTTCATTTGGCAAGACTTCGGTCGGATGTAAAATTAATATAGGAAACGACGAGAACTATTATTTGTTAAATTTTTACTCCTTTGCTCATAAACATTCCATCACGTTCAAGATTCCTATGAAAAATTCTTCTTTATTTTAGTTATAATCTCTGATGCTAGACATGAGTTCCGAATAGAATACGACCACTCAACGATTACTCCACGAAGACGAAACGATTCATCTTTAAAACATATTCTACAAAATTCCATTTACTTAAGGAATAATACTAAAACTAGAAAGATATGTTGATAAATGATAAGAATTTCCACTCAAATGATATGTAGTCACTATGCTGTATTGCGTTACTAAGTCAGACCCTGTCACAGCTGTTTGCGTGATTTTATCTCCAGGGGAGATATATTGCAATCCCGATGGCAAATATTATGAATTCAAAACGCTTTCTCGTAAATTGGATTTTAATTGATTAAATAAACATTAAACAAAAGAGTAACGGTTAAAAATCCATGGAAATACAAAAACATGTGCAAACAAGGTACGAGAAAAGCTTACTATGTCGAAAAGGCAAACAATCAAAACGATATTAAATTCGTACTCAATATAGAAAACATTAGTTATATCATAAAGCAAGACAAATGAAATTGAGCACTTTGCAGGAATACAAGAATAGGTTAATTTCTCGAAGAGCAAAATAATTGCTTTATTAATTTTAAAAACAACACAACATCTTTAAATTTGAAAAACTTGTTTCGACTTGTCACAAAGCCATCTTCAGTTAAAGCTAATTGTTTTATTCTATTAATATCATCGTATATTCTTGAATTGCCGCAGGGCAAAAGTACTGAATGACACAGATTAATCTTAAGGTAATATTTTTTTCGCTATTAAATTTCGTGAACGAACGAAAGATCTCAAAATCTCAGGACATAATAATGGAAGGTGTTGATTATTTTGAAGAAATGTCGACCTATTTTTGGAGATGAAAACGCATAATATCTGTTTCAATATAAGCTTACACACACTTATAAATACAAGGACTTGGCAAAGTATGTTGTAGGGTGACAGCCACGAGAGATATTTGATATTTTCACCGATAATAATGGAGTGCATATTCATTTTTAATGCATTAATCTTACTTCATCTAGGTTATTTAAATACGGCAAAGGCTTGAGGTGAATATCGAGCAGAGAAGTCTAGAAAGACCTTTCTTGTGGCAAATTGTTTTCTTTCGCTCCTATTAACATCCGCTCCGGCTCATTAAGTTTAGAATGTGTGTATAAAATTCGAATCTTAAATTTCGTCTGGCGACTCAAATTTTAAACCAAGCTCTCGAATAAAACTCGCTAAATGAGAAACTACATAAATATCTAATATTTTCCATGAATAAAAAAGAACCCTAATATAACCCAGCAATAGCTAATAATCTCAAATCGTTTATCTAGGTCGATTACTAACCTTTGTATTGTAGAGAACGAGTTTGAAGCGATCAAAAAAGAGTAAATCTTGTCCTTCGCTTCTCGCCAAGTGCTTAGCATAGGTCTCTACAGCAGCATGGCCGAACTTGTAGAAGTCTCCTTCGGAGGTGAGTAAAACACATGTCGGTGTTTTGAAAAAGCTGAAGCCTTGTCCTCTTCCCCAACCACGAAAAACACAAATGTCAGACTCTTCCACGGCATTGACGGGTGCGAAAGCAAATCCACTATACGTAGTACCGAAGTCAATGGCTACGATCAATTCTTTCTTTTTCCCAGACATCTGTACGAGATATAGGCAAGAAGTCGTTAGAAAAGGACAGCGTTGTTTAGTAAACGTGGAGAATCGAGGGTGTTCCTAATAGTCTCATGCGAGGAGATCGCGATATGAAAGCGATATCAAGCGGCGTAAAGGTAAAACATCGGCATTGCCGTCTTGATGACAGACATGCTAGTGACGTGAATGAATGAAAATCTGTCATGACCTGGCGGTTAATTGTTGGATCTGTGTCACGCTTACTTGTGCTATCATATTAAAAACATGATTATTGATGCATCCATAGCCCTTGGGCTTGTCGCTTGATCGACTCAAAAACCAAACACAAAAACTCGAATTCGTTCTTCGAAAACGGATATGTATAACATGAGAAGGCACAGGCACAGCCAAGTGCACGAGAAAATGGTACTAGGAAAGGGGGATTACCGTGACAGAAAAAGGGAGCGACGTACACGCACATAGTGCGCGTGACAGCCTCTTTATTAATTTTTTCTGGCTTTCCGCTATATCAAAATAATTAAACATCCTTCGTTGTTAGCCTCTTGTTCCGTTTACCGTTCTTGTTGCTTCATACCCACACCAAGGTACGGCCCTTCGTATCTCGATTGAATTCGCGCGTGTGCGCAAACAACAAAAAACGTAACGAACGAATTTTTTCATATAGTAAAGGAATTAATTTCGAATCATCGCAAACATTAAAGACGTTAGCAGTCAAAACACAAGCGATACCTCAGCAGGTCCAGTTTTCATTATCCTTTCAAATAAGAAAAAAATCCAACAGAGAGATCGCCAGAGCGGAGTCACTTTCAGACAACTTAATATAAGAGGTTTAGTCCAACTGTCCAATTCCAAAATAGATCTATTTTTTCGGCGCCAAGGTTCATGATTCCTTTTAGCGCCTGTCGAGAAAGACGAATAGACACTTCAAGAAGATTGGTTAGAGAGAAGTCATTTAACCCGTGAAATAGAAAATACTAGTCAGCGTGTAATAGTCAAATAGACACAAAAGAAAACAATGGAATTAAGGACTACTATAAGTGTGTTAGTATAATATCTATTTCACGGGTTTAATGACTTCACTCTACTGGCGCTGAAACTAAATCAATTTAGACTCAAGTTGTGTCTTATGAACGTTCGGGATCAGAACCCTGTTGACAAGGAGTCAACGAGAGGATTCCATGCATCAACGCCGCTGCAAGCGGGTTTAAAAGGAAGTTATTGAAAATAACTGGCGAGGTTTGAAAATACTAGAAAACGAAACGAATAAACGAATGAACGAACTGCGACCGGACAAACGACCGAACGAACAAGAATTAATGCCTTTGGAACCATCTTCAAGAGTGTGAAAAATGACCAAGAGACATGATGGCCATGTTGGTGGTAATGGAAGCTAATGAGAATCTTTTTTATATACCCCCAACATGGTGGCAATATAGTAACATGGAAACAAATAATTAAGTAAAAAAAGATAAAAACACCAAAGTGAACAGTTTTAATATTTTTCATATCTGATTTGGGATTCACAAAGGGCTTCATATCACACAACAGTCATCTTAACCAAATTACAAATAAAAATGAAGTTAACTACTTGTCTTAGTTCCAACCAAGTTCCCACCGCTCCATTAACTATGTTCTAACTCAATGYGCGGATAAGAACTGACATAAACTAGATACATCACAATCAAGATGGCGGCTGTGTGACTTCACCTAAATGACGTCATTAGATTTGTGCGAGCATATGAATATCTATTTCATTATGAACCAATAAAATATTCAGTATTATTAATATATCATCTCAACAACATTTCGTATCCAAAAGAATTCTTTTAGGTATATTTACAATTGACAGAAAATAAAGTTGAATTAAAAAAACGTTTCGCAATTCACATGAAATCTATTTACAGCAAGCGGGTTTTAGGTGCGCCACTCGTAAAACCCCGACTTTATTGACACACGATTCATGAAAAAAATTTGTCTAGAAAATTCAGAGTTATTTTGTTTCACTAAAAATTTTAGTAAAAATATTCTTCGATATCTTCAGATACAAAAAAAAAGAAAAAAAATTTCGGCCAATATTGTCGAGATTTACTGTAGGTTATAATCCCTCGTTTCTGTTTCCAAAAGAACAGAAAATATCCTTGCTCTTAGTGCCTTTCATTTATTGAAAACTGAGGGATAGCTGTGGTTATCGGAATGAGGACGCGACAAACTGTGAAACTCGTGACACAGGTAGACCAAGCTATCGAAATTACAAGCACCAAATGTTAGTTTGGGCTACCTGTGTGTCTGAGATTGTGTATTCAGTGCGAGTATTGTAATAATGTGCCTATATATGGATATATTGAGTTTTATATAATGCACTGGTATGGTATGATGCATTTATTAAACCGGGCTCTATAATTCCTTTGGTCGCTTTGTCAGACCCCAGAAAAAAAACGTGAAAATTCGGATTCCCATAATATAAAGACCCACAGCATGCAATTAGAATTGAAATTAAATGTACTAAGATGTGGCAGTGACTGTCTGTCTCGTGTTAATTTTGTGTCCATTTAATAACTGATGTCCAAAGAAGACACCCAGAGAATGCTGGCTACTAGAGGTTGTTATGGCCGTTCCAAAAGCCAGTTGGAAGTCTGAGCACTCGTTGCTAGGCAACTGAAGCATAACTGTCGTAATAGCAGCCCTGACGTCGTCTGTGGCCTGCAGAGCGACGGGTGAAATGGTAGGACGATTCGAAGCTTCTTTCAGATGGAAAAACGACTTACGTGAGATGCTGCGCTTGGAGTGCTCGCGTTTGATTTTCCAACAGCTCCGAGGTGCGCTTTTGTCGGTCAAGAATGAATAAGTAGCGAATGGACGACTAGCCATGTTGACTAACTCACGCTCCTGGACTTGTGCGATTCTGCGACGATCATGGAACTGTTTGATCTTCCACGCGATAATACACAGAGACAAGACCAAGAAGAAGACGGAGAAAAATACAGAAAAGAACACGAACAGATCTATCTGGGATAAATCCTGGCGAAAATACACTATACCAGTAGTGTCTGAACGTGTTTCGTCGCCAACGCCAAGAAATACCATATAAAACCGACTACTGCTTAAGGAATGCGCCATGTAAGGAAACGTTAATATCAAACGATTTCTAACATTACGCACTCGAATGATAGCGGACGTCGAGTGAAGATAAACAAATGTATTTAGCTTGTCTTCACCTGCGTGCACATCGATAATGTTCGGAGATTCCGACGAGTCTCCGACGTCTCGACGCTTGCGCATGGAGTTTGAGACGACAATCTCGTGCGTCCACGTTGTCTTATTAAGATACACAGCAAAAGTGCCATCGTATGTCGACACGTAGACGTCGATCCCACCCTGAAACACGTCGATTGTGGCTCGTATATCAACGTTAGTGTACCTTGGATAGACCACATAGCTTACTGTTTCTCCTTTAGGGAGTGGAGATGATGAGACGCTGTTGTCATTCGGGTCTATTCCTGGTGTTGCGCTGATGACGAATTCTTGCATGTGGATGATCTTGTAGTAACACTGACGATTATTTTCTGGTCGACCAAGGAATTTGGTGGAATCCTTGCATTTAACGCACTGGGGAAAAAAGATATGCAATTATTTATGATTGTTATTATGAAATTCCCAAGAGTGTCAAAAGACGAACACATGGCGGCCACGTTGATTGTATTAATGATGGGGGTTACTAATAAATCCGTTGTTAAATGCCACCAACATGGCGGCCAAGAATACAATCAAAAACCAGGCTTGAATGATTGTATGTCGCGTTTAGTTAGTGAGTTGACAACTAAGTGAAGAGTCTAACGCAAATCCTGGGGGTTTGAAAAGGAGGAATAAAGCAGGGCAGGGGGGTGCTGATGGATGTGTGTGTGTGTAGGGAGGAAGGGGGGGGGGGTTTATAACATAAAATCGACCAATGATAACGTGTGAACATACCTGTGTATCATAACAGGGTCGTGAGCTTCTGCAATCCTGTTCTGTGTTATTTTTACAGTCGCATCGTCCCTCTTCGGTACAGACGTCTGCGTGGCCGTTACATCTACAGCTATTGGTCAAAGAGTCACATAACAATTAGAATATTAGCCTTATAAAAACCATGATTAGTGAATGTGTCTATAAGCCAATCCGATGTTGAGTAAAATCCTGGGTCGAGTTTTCATTACAGTGCATTGTGGGGCTGTTTTAGGGGACGAGACGCCATCTTGGAAATGTCCCCTCAAACAGTCCCACAATGCACTGCGATACCAACTAGACCCATTTTCCCCTCAACCTCGGAATGGCTAATAGCACAGCCCCATTACAATGGAATACGCGTACTAAATATGAGGATTGTTGTAAGGACTTACGCTGAACAGCGACCATTCTCAAAGAAGTTTCCAGGAATGCAGTGTTTACATTCGATTCCTCGGCTTTTTCCTTGGCAAAGACATTCTCCATCTTCGTCTATGGTTTTAGGACCATAGTCGAGCCACTTTAAGACCTGATAGGAAATGAGGACAAAGGAAGAAAGAAATGAAAGCTAAAGAGAAAAAAATGAGGGGGAAAACGGATGAACGCATAAATGGGAATAGAATGGGAATTTTCATTTTTTTATGGAACCCGGAAACAAACTCTGGGCTGAACAACTTCAGGGCATAGCTAACTCATAGAATAGGATGGAACAGAATGAAAGGGATAGATTGATAGCTGGCTAGTTGAATAATAGGATCAAGTGGGATGGAATGGGATGAAATTTAGTAACAAAAGACCATTTGCCCATGTTCAACCTGGTTATTAAAAGCATATAATATAAGCATATAAATCCTAGTATCGACCCACAGCTTTGTATTCATTTCATGGGGTCAAAAAATTACTACCAACTTATCTGTCTCGATTTTCATATCCCAGGTTGAGATTCTGGGGAAAATGGTCTTTGATAAGATTTCCTGCATGTTCGTTATAAAACCACTACGACATGAGAATATATGGCTTACCTCTTTAGGATCTAGAGATAAACTCAGGTTAATGGCCTTGGTGAGATTTTCCTTGTCCATACAGACATCTGCACTTCGATTACATGTCTCATAACATGACTCACACGAGCCATTATTAACAGCGTTACCCACGTACAAAGGTGCACAGAACTGGCAGCTCTTGCCCTAGAGACAAAAAAATATCATTACTACGCTAAATATCAATGTGATAGGAATAGTCAATGAGTTAGAAAGAGCATTGTGACTAAATATCATCTCCAACTCCAACGAACAAATTTATCTTATTGTTTCAACAAAATCCCACACTAGACCACTATCTGGGACTTAAAACAATGAAGAATATTATTTGAAAAGAGAAAAGGAATTCTTTTGTTTTGACAAGTTCAAGGGGTCTATATCTAGTGTTGACCATATTGCGTGACCATACTGTGTGACCATTTCACGTACCGTTGTGTGATTGCGACAGTCGACACAAGTATCAAGGCTTGTCTCGTTGAGGCAATGACCATGTTTATTGCACTTGCACTCGATGGAACAGTTGGAGGAAGTCCAGCCAAAGTGACAGGAACAGTTGTTGGGGGTGACGCATTCGCCATGAACACAGCCGTCATCACAGACAGGCTCGCACTTATCACTGGAAAATTACATGCAACGTGTTAGAAATGGTTAATTGAAAATCGTGGTCGAACCTATCCGTGCGACCACTCTTTTATGACACAAATATCTTGGTCGAACCTGTCTACGCGACCACTCTTTTATGACACAATTATCTTGGTCGAACCTGTCTACGCGACCACTCTTTTATGACACAAAGATTCTGGTCGAACCTGTCTATGTGAATACTTTTTATGACTCCATCGTGGTCTTATAAACAGCTTCGACAACGGGTTTTGATGTTATACCAGAAGGGAAAGAAATAATGCTCAATGCAATGAGTTTCAAGATTCATGTTTTTATGCCTCGATGAGATTGAAAAGAATGAGTTAATAGAGTGTGTTCATGGCAGCCATGTTGGTTGGTTAAACAAAAGAAATTCTTTCCCTTGGGAAATAAGTTTTCTTGTCATGCAAAAATATTGCATCGTTTCTGGCACCAACATGGCTGCCGTGAACACACTTTTTAATGAAGTGAACTTGGTTTAAAATGGGAAAACGAAAGAGCGAAAAAATAAAGATCAAATTCCAGTTACCTTGCAATTTGTTTGTATCCTGGTTTACATACACATATATACGACTCGTCTGTGTCGATACAGTTCTGTAGAGACGTGCAGTTGTGTCGATGGTTCAGACATTCGTTCTCAAGAGGACACAGCGAGAAAGCCCACACACGTTGCTCAAGGGTACTTATATGCGTGGTGATGTTATGACCAATGTCAATGGTGCGCCCTTGGCACGTACCCCTTAAGGGACCTACATTTCAAACAAAAATAATCCCTGAAGCTCATTCCTGAGTGTTAATTGATAGTAATAGCACAAAGCATAGCTTCGACAATGGGCGACTGTGCGTTTATGATCGCTGCTCCAATATTAAGAAATATACTGTCTTATATACAAGCAGCTACTATTGACACCTTTAAGTCATCACTAAAGACCTATTTATTTACGGTCATATAATTAAATTATCTATTCTTGTTTTTTACCAACGTCATCAAAAAATTTGCAAGGATTTATATAAAACAAAACTTCCCCAGGCCGAAAGAGTAGCCAAAGCTATATATCTCAGCCAAAATTCTAGCTAAAAGAAGTTTTAGATACGGAGATACAAGCGATTGATTATGACTATAATTTAGTTTAAATGTATGTATCCGCCAACTTGGTGTCTCATTGAGGGACACCAATATGGCGGCCAAATCACGAAGGTTAAAAATAATGTTTATATTGCAAACATTTCAAACTTTCAATAACAATAATCATCAAAATAAAGTTACCAATCAAATACTCAGTTAAAAACGTATTATTCCAATCAAACTTCCCTATTTCTAATGCTTTGAAAATGCGTGATAGAATTGCAGCTCGAACTGGGGGACAAGACAAAATTCCAATGTCATGTGAATTGGAACCTATTGTTTTGTCCGCCAGATTGAGCTGCATTACAAAGTGCTGCAAGGGGTCTATTGAGTGTATGTAACCATGTGACTCAAAAAACCTTGAGATATAAATAACAATGAAACAGTTGCCATGTTGGTTGATGTATAAAGAGAAGCTAATGAGGAATGTTTTGTTATTGRCAACTAAGATGGCGGCTAAGACGGGACGTACACATTCTCTATAGTTGCAGACTTATACCTTTTAGACCGCCTTCCATACATAATCCTTGGCCATTCGAGTTTTGTTTACTACACCATCCACAGTTATAGCTCTGGATGCAGGTAGAACATTGGGTATTGCGAAAGCAGTCAGGCATGCACTGCTGAGATGAGCCACGAAGGATACGCCCTGCTGAGCCTGTCACTTCGGCCATCGGGAGGTATGTTGGTGAGTAACACTTGCCTTGAGTCTCGCTCCACAGGCACTCGTTCCAACCACCATCACCACCTTAAAAACGAAAGAAAATGGAATAAGAGTATGTTTTGATATACTATAGAATGATACGGTATCCTCAATATACTACTTTAGGGGGGAGGAGGGAGGGGGGAGGAGGG
>NW_022261447.1:80996-118405 GCF_009602425.1 Actinia tenebrosa | reverse complement strand
ATAGAATAGAATAGAATAGAATAGAATCAATCAATAGAATAGAATCAATCAATTATTCAATCAACAAGGCATGGAACCAATAACGACTCGATCCTGGACTCGACTCCTCTTCCTTCGCAAAACTTAACAACTAAATTTGAATTCAATCTAATTCCCTCCAATCAGGAACTGACTACATCCCCCGTACTAAACAACACCCCCGTACTAAACAACACCCCCGTACTAAACAACACCCCCGGTACTAAACAACACCCTAATCTAATCAAAATACTCAAACATAAAGAATCTCAAGAATTTAAGAGAGCCCTTACCCTTTGCGTCAAGACACAACTTGCAGGTATCAAACTGTGTACAATCCTTAGGACAGTCTGGAGTACTTTCTACTGTATACGATATACCAGAATGCTTTGACTTGAGCGAGGTTTTGAAACACATCCATGGATATGCAACATCATTTGTAGACAGCTGTTCTTGGGTATCGCTGATCCATTTCAGCTGTGGTGTCCACATGCAGGATGAATCGCGCAAGCAGTTTGCGCAGGTCGGTGCTCGGCAGGATGTTTCAGGACACGAAGCCAGACTTGTGCGTTGATTCTGTGATATTTGACAGGAAGCGGTACTACTGCATGTGATGACCTTGTCAACGCATTTACCACCCCCTGAACACAACATACACCATTTACACCGCGGCGCGCTTGATGAACTACCCGGGTATGACCCAAGGCACGAACCACACGAGGTGTATGTTCTGCAATCTCTTTGCTCCGCTGCCGCGACATTACACAGAGTTCCGTTAATAATCAGAGCATGCGTGACATTTGGGGTGGCGTGACACATAGTAGGTAAGGCTGACGTGACAGAGTAACAGGCTGTAGTATTCTCTATTCTTGATTCATTTGAGGAATAATTCGTATAATGCAGTTCACACCAGTTGCAGCCAGGTGCCGAGGTGCATGTAAGCTTGTCACGCATTCCCGTGCACATATCTACTGGTAACGCAAGCCTGTATAAAGAGCTTTGGACCTGGCCATCAAAACCTCCGAAAATGTACGTCTTGGTGATGTTTGAGTATGCAGAGGCGCCGATCAAGCCACCAGGAGAAACACCCACCATATTGGAATCTATTTAAAAGTGGAATGGAAATTAAGAAACGGGAAGGAAATCTAATTTGTATTATTTTATTTAATTTTTTCTTTTCTACTCACTTGAATCAATAGACATACGCCAGCTGTTGCAGTTAATTCGATAAGCCAACAATTCGGAAGAGAAATGGTCAGCGGTGCTGCGCCCTCCGTAAATAACCATTACGTCATCTATTATGGTGGCAGCGTGAAAGAACCTGGGTGACGGCTGGAGAAAAACAAAAAACTTTATTATCATCATGACTTTTACTATCATCATGATAGCCACGCCACCGATATCATCACTCTTGTCACGATTTATATCATTAACACTCACCCAGGACCATTCTCTACCACAACCAACATTATCATCATCATCATATATTTATACCATCATCATCATCACCATCATCAAAATTTCAATATCATCATATTATCATTACCAGCAATACCATCACTAACATAATAATCGTTATCATCATCCTATCATTACCATCATCATCATGAGCACCAACATCACCATCATCATCCAATCACCACCACCATGAACATCMTTCCATCACCATCATCACTAGCAACATTACCATCACCATTCCATCACCATCAACACTCCATCACCATCATCACCATCTTCACCATCACCATCATCATTCCATCACCATCATCACTATCTTCATCACCACCATAATCATTCTATCATCATCATCATTTCATCATCAGCATCATCATCACTAGCAACATTCCCACCTCCATCATTATAATCTTCATCATCATCACATTACCATCACTATCATTCTCATCCATTTTATCATCATCACCACCCACTAGTATGTATACCTTATTGTTGGGTGATGGTTCTAGGATGTTCCATGTTCTGCTTGGTAGGTGTAAGGAATACAGTTCACTCGAGGGCTGTACTTCATGTGTTTTGAATTGATACCCTCCAAATATCAATAGAGACTGAGTAGCTGCGTGATACACGGTACTGTGGCCATACAAACCTGTATTACAATATAACAGCCATTAAACAACTTATTCACCTATATTATAATGATGTCAGAGTAAACAATTCGAGGCTTTTTCTCTGGGTTCTCTGGTTTTTCTCCCTCCTAACATGCTCAATTTCAATTTGATCTGTGATGAGTTAGCCATGCCCTGATTTAGATCAACCCAGAGGTTGTTTCAGGGTTCAATCTGTAAGTTAGCCATGCCCTGACTTAGATCAGCCCAGAGGTTGTTTCAGGGTTTTATCTGTGAGTTAGCCATGCCCTGACTTAGATCAGCCCAGAGGTTGTTTCAGGGTTCAATCTGTGAGTTAACCATGCCCTGACCTAGATCAGCCCAGAGGTTGTTTCAGNATAACTTCAAGAAGCTGCACTCAAACTATGAAATATTTTCGGTTTATTCCACATCTTACCCCATGTAGAATGTAGAATACTGTGAATATTATCAAAAGGGTGATAGGCACTTTAACAATATATAGGCTAAGCTTATACATGCCGCAAACAATGCAAATATAGTCAGTCTTGATGGTTGTATCAGATACATAGGGTTTCTAATTGATTTGGTATAAAATTGTAAATATTTTTTTAATGAAGCAAACTAGATTTGAAGCTATGGGTACATAACACAAAGCGTTTCAGTGATAAAACGAGGTGCGTCGTTTTTGGGGCCTGAAACACGTTGGATTCAAGGATCAGCTAAGGATTCTTGATAGCACGTAAACGGTAATAAGCGTTGTCAGATGAATCAATTCTTGTCCTTCAATTCCTCTCTTTCTTTGGGACATTCCTCTTTTTGACCCTCTGAATTGCGTTATAGGGTATAAATAAAGGATCTAAACCCTTGAAGTTCGATTTTTCACCAATTTTATTTGGCGCACGAATAATATAATGTGGGGTTCCTGTGTTGTGAGTATTTTCACACCTGTAGAGCGTGCAATGACCCATGAGTCAAGGGAGTCGCGGGAATCTTTGTGGTCCATGTGACTGAACCAGCTCTTGTCGCTCTAGAGTGAATTCACATTTGAAAGCTTAAATACTAGTAAATACTACCAAAATCAAGGTAAGTTTGGTCAATTCAGTTGTGTTCTTGTTAGGTATAGTATTTTTGATTCAAGAATGTGTGCGCTTTTCGGTTCTAATGCTAAAAAAGACGAAGATGTTTGCTGTAGACACCGCGGTGACTTCGTGTTGTTGTATTAAGATTGCGCACTTTAAGCTTATAAAGGCCGCTATTGTCTTTAAAATTCCGAGATTACTTCGTATTCTTCTAGTTAAGTGTTCATTTTGATAATATCAATGAATAGAATATAGAATATATACGGTTTTCTAGTTCACTTTGATCCTAATTTCATGTAGCCTATCCGCAAATCTCCGACTTAAAATTAAGAGGTGTGAGTTTGACTGTCTCGATTATGCTAAACTTAAAATTATTCCTTTAAAATACATAAGATACCGACAAAGAACGCTTCTTCTTGAAATTGCCGTCTATTATGGTGGGTTTATCGTAATTACAAAAGTAAAAATAATGAAAAATATAAGGTAAACAATAGTGTCGCAAAATGAATGAAGCCACTGTTGCTAATAGATTAGAAATATGTCAAGTTTATAAGCTTACTTTTGCAATATAACAATGGGTTTTTCAAGAAAAATAATTCTTAACTAAAAACGGTTAGCACGAATGATTCTCCGTGGGAAGATTGACTATTTTCTTAGTTGATTTTCAACAATTTTTGGCAGAATCTTTTAGACATATTGAGCCATGTGTTGAACCATGCCTCTGTGATCTAGATCTTGTAAACACGAAATTTACGAAGAAAATTCCGGATCTGACGCAGGCTACGAAAATTGCGCTCCCTGCAAGATTAAAGCGATTCTGTAATTAATGTGTAAGTATGTAACCTGATGTGAGACAAAAGAAAGGTTTTCAAGTAGTATGAGACTTGCAGCTGATTTTGTTTGACTTTACCCTTCAATAACTTTGGTTTCAAAGGTCCATACTATTCCAGGAATTCCTACAAAACCTCTGGAATTTAAAAAATGGTCTTTTTCATTACAATGGACAAACTCTCATTCCTGGAATTGGTTTCCTGGAATTTTATGCATATTGTTTTCTGATTGCTTAGGTGCTGACAATCATGGTTTTATCCAGCGAGATTCAGATTAGAAGATCTTGTGCCTATAAGCCATTAAGAAAACCTTCAGCGCCTATCAGTAAAACATCAAACAGAGCCAACTTCTCTGAAGAACTGGTTCGTGGATTTGAGAGCAAGATCCTCCTCTTGGATGAGGATTGCTTTAAAACAGCAGGAGACGCCATAGAGAAAGAAATATTGTCATCATTAAATGAAGGGACTCTAACTACCATTACATGTCTGCAACTATTCCTGGACACTGCCTGGAAAGACAGAAACAGAACTCCTATAATTGCTGAGATTTTCCACAATATTGCTCAAGATCATGATGATGAATCTACAACAGGCTTGACAGTACTGCTTGAAAAGAGCTGTAATGATCTTTTGAATATTTTGACATGTCTTGGAAAGCCAGAGGTCAACGATATCCATATTGTTACCTTACTTTCCAATTTGTACCGGCTTGAAACCCTACCTGAAGAACACCGAGAAGGAGTTGAAAGCTTCCTTGTAGATATTGCCAAGGCATTCTGGCCTTACTTTGTGCCACAGAAGCGTGAAGTTTGGGACAACGAATTAGTGTCAGATGCCATTTGTGATGTCTTCCACACAGTAGGCAAGGTCCTTGAGATAAAGTGCCCAGTCAATATGGAGCGAACATTCAATAAGATTACAACCATGCTATTCTCAGCGAACGTCATCTCTGAATACACCAGATTAAGACTTCTAGAAGTGAAGGAGAACAGAGCTACAGGATGGATTTTGCCAGATTCTGCAAGAGATTATTACAAAGCTGCATTCTTAAAAGTAAGTTTCAGTGCTTAGTAATGTACTTTACATTAAACCTTCAAGTTTCATTGATATCCTTGAACTGCCTCTTTGCTTATCAAAGTTAGGGCATGGCTAGCTTGCATATAAAATTCATGATAGTATAGCTAATGTGCATGAGCTGGGTAATCCACGACCGGCAGAACGACGCCTGGGAGTGGATGAACAAATAATGAATGGTGAGATAAAACAAAGAACGCAGCTCACATGTAGAACAATACACATTGTTCACCATAATCCATGCTTTCTTTGTTTTTGTTATTTTGTCCAATCCCAAGCTTCGTTCTACCAGTGGACACCGACACGATGCCAAAGTAATGTATTTCCAAACATACCTGGTAAATTACAGCACAATGAAAATATCTGGCCGACGGTAGGAGAACAGGGAACTGGTTAGTTGTCACGTGAGTCCACGTCTTGCCGATGACATCATATTTCATGACGTCACTTAGTATCCCCATAGATAACGAAAACCCGCCATAGATCCACAGGTTATTTGAATGAATTACCATGGTATTGGCCATTCGAGCTAAATCACTGTAACTACTGTTTGGAAATAGATTGTTGTAGAGAGTTTCCCAGGATCCTTTGCCAGGAGGTACGATGGTACTGCAGTCAAGCCCAGTGAAGCCACCGGTGCACTCACACTGCGCAGTCGCCTGAAAAAGATGCATGAAATTTTTCAAAAATTCGTTTAACGATTTAGAAAATTAAATTTAGTTAACGGTTATGCATGAGAAGACAGATGAATATGGATACCACTCAAACAAAGAATCTTATTTTCAAGAGAATGACACGTGGGCTGAGATGGGTAAAACATTACATCAAAATTAAGGGTTCCTTTGCTGTTCAAAAGTTAAAAAAATTCTTTCTTTTTAGAAGATAAAAATTTTCGTTGCCTTTTTTTCTTCATTTAATTAGGATTTCGAGTTGAATTGCTGATAATATGAAAATAATTTGAAAAGGACAGAAACAAACAATGATAAAGTATAATGCGCATAAATGCACTACGAGGTTCGACGTACCGTGTTGCAAACTCCTCGTCCCAATGATGAGCTACAGTTACTTGGGCAGACTTGATGAGTACAATCAGGACCCACCCATCTATCTCTGCAGACACACGACTCCCCTGCGCCTGTCATCACACACTGCCGATTACCATAGCAACTGTCTGTACACCTATGGACAGCGAAGACAGCACCAAAACCATTCGAGGGTTGTCCTTGCGAGATATCTCCTTGGAACATCACCACCATGTTGCCTAGAGTTGCTTTGATCTTGTACGTAGATTCCTTAGATCCGCAGAAAGAGCCCAGCTTGTAAAACACTGGTGGGTGTGGCAAGCGGGAGTCTAGAATAAAGGTTGGTAGCCCATCATAAATGTCGACATGGTTGGTCAGACAATCAAGACTCATATTGAGGAAGTCAAGAGTGATTGAGGATCTGTCATGCACTGGTTGTGACTCATAGATTACGTTATGGCTCGTGTTCTTGGATGAGGATATTACCCAGATACAGCTTGCCTTACTGCGGTCTGTCACACCTTCACCTACGAATGTGGAGATATCACCTTCCGTGACATTGGTTAGGACACTTCGGCCAGTGCATTCATGGTAACACCTTCCACCATTCCTGCAAATGACAAACGAAGATATAAAAATTGCGTGACACCTTCAGGTCATTCCATAATCAATTAATTTGTTGTACTGAAAGGCATGATATATACACACCTTGGATCTCCTTTTAACCCAGGCAAACATTTATCACAGTGTTCACCCATAGTGTTGTCCTTACAGAAGCACACTCCTGTGGTCATGTTACAATCTCCTTGCATGACATCTCCGTGACCATTACAACTGCACTTCTTACACCCATGTGGAGTCGTTGCGTTACCATATGAGCCCCTCACGCATAGTTCACAATGGTTACCATGGGTGTAGTCTAAAAAGATGGCGTTATGAAATTAAAAAGTGGAATTTACTCATAAGCCTCTTAGAAGTCTTATTATATAAACTAACAGTTCTTCAAGAAATAATGGAGGTTGCAGTTCAGATTTCATAGGACAAAAACGTCTAATTTGCAGTCGCCCTGTTGGCATTTTGTATTTTTGCGTATCTCCCCATGGTGACTGGATGATTCAGAAAGACTGGGAAGCCATTTCAATAATACAATGTGTCAACCATGTAATTGTGTAAAGGGTAAAGAATAGGAAGCCATTCTAATGTTATAACGTGTCATTCTATGTACTTGCATAAAGGGTAAAGAATGGGAAGCCATTCTAATGTTACAACGTGTCATTCTATGTACTTGCATAAAGGATAAAGAATGGGAAACCATTTGAATGTCACAACGTGCCATGCCCTGTACCTGCATTAAGGGTAAAGATAGCAAGCCATTTCAATGTTACAACATGCCGTACCATGTACCTGCATTAAGGGTAAAGATAGCAAGCCATTTCAATGTTACAACATGCCGTACCATGGGAGGGCTTTATATTCGCATATTGTGCAATACGTCGCTTCTATATAACAGAATATTTTAAGCAAACAATTGCTCATGTATGTTGATAACTATTATATAACGAAATTTATGCAACTAACTACTCGTTTAAATTCCGTTATATACATAATTCTATGTAACGGAATTCATGCGCAACTAAGTACTTGCACAAGCTCCGTTATATACGATATGTAATGTAACTAAATACTAGTTTAAATTCCGTTATTATACTAAATACTATATAACGGAATTTATGCAACTTATTACTCGCTTAAATTCCGTTATATACGCTATGTTATGTAACGGAATTTTTGCAAGAACATAAAGACATAAAAGGCACCGACTGATTATTTTCGACGTCAACGAGCAACCGAACTTTTGCAGGATATCGAAAACCGCGGTAAATTCATTCAATCTTTAACGCTCTTGTGCCGAATAACTGTAACAATAGGTAGGAAAATAGGAAAGCCTCCTGTAAAGGCTCGTGCAATTACAAGAACTTTCAAGACGTCACTCGTACAAGTCTACCTATTCAATAACGAATTCTACCTGAGGACGTGTATTCCCTATGCAAATGATGTAACAGAAGTTTATGTAGATATAATTTTCTAAAAATAATATGCTAGGAAGAATATCGTTTTTAATTTTGAGAAATCTGAACCCCCCACCCATTTGTTGTTGCATAAAACGATGGCCCCTTTTTTGTTGTCTATCTGTTTTTGTTTTTTTTTGCCCCTCCCCCTTTAAACTTGAATCGGATTCAAGTTCGTTAAGACCAGAAACCCCCCCCCCCCCCCAACGCACACACACACAATAAGAACACAGATATCTCACCCACAATCCCATACCATGTACTTGCATAAAGGATATCCGTAATTTTGGCTTACCTTGACACTTGTCACATATGCCTATATCCTGGTTACAAGAACTGTGTCCGTTACAACCACAATCAATGGTACAGTTCTCTCCAAGCCATCCGAGATCACAATGACATGTGTAATCAGATCCACATATTCCGTGGATGCAAGGATTATAGCAACTAGAAGTAAAATAAATAATATTATTGGTGGGGCACCAGATGACGGGCAACCAGCTAGCAGTACTAGAATCATTATTAGCTTTATCTTCAACTTCAATTACTATTCATCATCATCGTCAAGATCATCATTATCRACCCCCACCACTATCATCACCACCACCCCTCACCACTATCTTCATCCCTCACTACAACCATCGTCATCATCAGCCACCACAACAATCATCATCATAATAGACCTAATCGGCTAAGTACATACGTTTTGTTACACGCAATCTTGCCATCCCCAGTAAATCCACGATTACACACGCAGTTAAACGAATCATACACGTTATGACACGTAGCATTATGATGGCAGTCATGTAGTCCCAGTCTACACTCGTCCACATCCGGGCACATGGAGTACGACCAATCAACGCTACAGAAAGAAGAGTAAGATATTCGCATGATTACATACACATTGAACAACAGGGCCCGGTTGTACCAAGGGTGGGTAGCGCTATCCGATGGATAAATCTTATTCAGTCGATAAATTTATTGGATAACAGCATCGACTTATCCACTGGATAAGGATTTATCTTTTGGATAGCGCTATCCACCTTTGTACAACTGGGCCCAGAACGATAAATCAAATGTATTTATACTGTTTTTTGCTTTTTTGCTTAGTTTTTAATCTCGTGCCACTCCCTTTAATATTATTCCTTTCTTTACCAGTAATGCTAGATAAAACTAAATCAAAAACATAGTATTCAAGGGTATGTCATATGGATCTTGAATTGCAAAAGAAAATTATAAAATGGACTAGGTCTATTCTATTCATTCAATTCTTCATATTCCTGATATAAATACTATTACTTTAAATAATTTACGGCAATTAAAGGGCTGTCGTTAGATAGCTGTAAATGGTCTGAAACTTTGGGAAAATACCAAATGGATTGGGTATATTCAAGTCTACATATTACCTTACAAATACTACAATCATGATGATCTATCATTTGATGATTTATGCTTTTATATAGTGCTCTCTTCCATATGAATATGTTCAAAGGCGCTTTACAATGAGTTATGAATGAGAGGTGGTTAGTATGAGGTGTAGGCACTGAGGGTGGTCACTGCCAGGGTTTCTTTACCTCCTCAGTGGTTCTTTTACACCCTTCTGATATTAGTAAATTATTCACTATTCATGGCAATGAGACAGATGAGTATGTTGATTCAGTGTGTGAGTACAATCCAAACAGATGGCTTACCTGCCGTTGATATTCACAAGGCTTGAACATTGGCCATTATTTGGTCCATCAAAGTCTCCTCCAAAACAACTAAAAAAGTGAGATCAGTTAAGATTATTGCCATCCTGGGATAAACCCAGCACAGATCAAAAATAAAGCATGGTTATGAATGAGTTTACACCACTCGTGTGTGTACGTGCAGTACCATGACAGTGGCGGAGCTGAGTCCAAATATTCCGATTGGATCACTAGTGAAATTGTGTGCTGTGATTGGCTTAAAGATTATTTTCATTTCTGTACCATGAATGTGACAGTGCCAAGTCCAAGCATTCTGATTGGATCACTAGTGAAATTGTGTGCTGTGATTGGCTCAAAGGATATTTTCATTTCTGTACCATGACTGTGACAGTGTTCAAGCATTCTGATTGGATCACTAGTGAAATTGTGTGCTGTGATTGGCTTAAAGATTATTTTCGTTTCTGTACCATGACTGCAACAGTGCCAAATCCAAGCATTCTGATTGGATCACTAGTGAAATTGTGTGCTGTGATTGGCTCAAAGATTATTTTCATTTCTGTATCATGACTGCAACAGTGCCAAGTTCAAGCATTCTGATTGGATCACTAGTGATCTCTCGCACTGTGACTGATACAGATTCACTCTTGAACCCAGAGCCATGCTATAACCCTATGAATACCAACTTACCTGCCTATCAGTGGGTTGTCAGTACTTCCACACCATCCACACTGTATGTCAGCCAAGCAGGTTTTACAGGTTGTATGCATGGTGCAGTTCYTGCATTGGTTACTGGTTTTGCTGTAAAACAAAGACAAAATGTAATGAATGAGTATGAGTGTGGATTTAAGCCAGCACRAATATAGGAATTCATGTCAAGAGCTCAGGAGGGTTTATGGTTTTTTAAAAAATGGTCTGTTTTGTCCTTGATTTACTAGAGTAGCAAACCTGTGGCTCTCACTCCATGGTCGAACTGGAATTTAGAAGATTTTTTTTGYGGACAGAGAAAAACCAGTGAACCTGGAGGAAAATCTTCAAGGGTGGGTCTAGAGGTTTTATTTTATTTTAATTTTATAAGCTTCGCCAAGGGCAGGGAAACACCACAGAGCAAAGCTCCACTACTGGGACCCAGGTTGCATAGTAGGGACAAGATTTGGAGTCTATATACAATATATTAAACAAGGACTACTGCTGTTTGATAAATCTTACCTATCGACCCAGTAGGTACACTGACCATATGGGTACTGCGCAACATAGGTACCGAACAAAAAACAGGATGAGGTTTTCTCGCACCAAGCACAGCCTAATTTATCACTTACACATGAAGAACAACTTGCACGTCTGCAATGAAGCAAAACAATGAAAATATAAAAATGGAGTAAAAATTGAGTTGCTCAAGGCTAGATTGGTTATAACACTGCCACTACTTCAAAAAAAAATTGGTGAAGGTTATGTTGCATGATCTCACCAAGCCCTGTTACATACCAAACCATCTTTAACACCTTGGACAATTATTCACGTCTCTATCATTGCAAGCTAACCGTTCATCTCGTTTCGATGCAAAAGCACAGCTACCTTTCAAGATGGCACAGCGAACTGCTAAGGGGATTATTCCTAAAAAAATCTGAACTTAGTGATAAAATGGGTTTAAAATGTATACATACTGGTGACATGGCAGGTTGCAAGATGCTGGATCCCGGATGAGGGCTGAAGATGCTCTGCCTTGCCGAAAGCAAATGTTATCTATTGGCACCCATTCACATAGACTTTGCTAGAAAATAGGAAAAGAGGGACAAAAGGCAAATTTCAGTATTGAAAAGTAAMAAATTATCAAGCGGAAATTAAAAATATATGGATCAGTTGGATATGAATTAAATTAATTAAGTGAGAAAATGAAAGAAATGAGAGAAAAGAATTAAAGAAAAATTATAAGATGAAATTCAAAAAGCACGAAAATTGGGGGGGGTGGGAAGAACATGAAAAATGAAAAAATGAAAAAATGGGATCTTACGAGAAAGAGATAAAATAAACAAGTAATGGCAAAAAATGGGAATAGGCAGTAAAAAATACAAAAAGGGGAACGAGAAGAAAAGAAGAATTATCAATTTAGCCCTACCTGCGCACAGGACACACAGTCAACAAATTCTGAACATCTAAAGCAGTCAGTAGCATTAAGGACAAGGTGTCGAACATGTCCTGCTGCATCTTGACAGACAGTGGACGAAGAGCGGGACTCACACTTGTTAGTAAGAGGACACCATCCACAGCTTGTGTCAGTCATACAGAGCATACAGTTTGTTAAACTTGCACATTCACTACCTCCTGAGGTATAAGGCTGTAGAAAGTGACCTGATATAGGCTGCAAAAAAATAATATTTATCTTATAGACCCCTTGCACTGAGTCCCGAGAGGAATTGTTCTGGGGGAGAAAACAATGGATTTTTCTTTCTTTCTTTCTTTCTTTTCTTTTCTTTTTTGATTAAGAAAAGCTGGCCTATTGTTTCGTCCCCCAGAACAATTCCTCTAGGAAACCAATGCAAGGGGTCTATAAGAAAACTAATTTGGTTTTTAATTTTGCTTCAGACCTTTCAAACTAGTACTGTACATACCAAAAGAAACATTGCATTTCCACTGCCATTCCAGGAAGCTTCAAAATCAACTGGACCATGATAAGAGTTGGCTATTCGAAGGACTACTTCCATTTTCGTATAGTACTTCTTATCCTGTCCTGGGTTGGGAAAGAGATCTTGGTTGGGGCGGAATGCTTTTGCTGAACATGAGCTTTGTATGTTTCCATAGGGACAGTGAGCAACTTCCATCTGCAGGGGAAATATTCAAGAAGAACAATATTGTGTAAATATTGATATATATTCAGTCACCATAATCACATCAGCAGATAATATTATTCCCAATAGTCATTACCATAATGACCGTTATCATCATTGCCAGCACCAGCACCATTATCATTCTTATCGCCGCCATCATTGCCACCAGCACCATTATCATCATCATCATCATCACCACCAGCATCATTGCATCATTATCAGCATCAAATTTTGCTATCACCAATGTCATCCTCATCATTGGGTGCCCGTGCTGTGTGCTGTCATAAAGCACATAGGGATAGATAGAACACGAGAGAAGTGTTTGGAAAAGCACGACACATACGTGTAGTGCTTCTCRACACTTTTCGAGCGTTTTGCCAATCCCCAAGTGCTTTATAACTCCACACATTATTTCTTTTATAAAATGCTAAGGCCGCATGTGTGCTATGTGCTCTCATAAAGCACACGCTCCCAACTAATAAGAATGCGAGATTTACAACAGTTATCTTACAATAACAATTATTAAGACATATTAATTAAAATTGATTTATTAATTGATTAATTAATATATTAATTAATTTAATAGTAAATGAGTAATTAATTAGGATTATTTATTAGAATTGATATTATTTATTAGTAGTAATAATCATTTTAGGGTATGAAACAATCAATGATTCCTTACCGAGTTGCTTTTGCTAGCATCTTTGCTTAGATACAAAGTGTTACTCATGCGCAAAGAATTGCTTGTTCTTGCTCTTAGAAAGAAGGTAGGCCATGGGGAGGTTCTGTACTTGAAAGGATAAACAAAACCAACCAGGGTTTTCTTGAGAATTTTGTTCCAGAGTAGCACATCGTAAGTAATAACATCCTTAGATGTCGACACCATGGTAACTTCATCAGGGTGGCTAGTATTTGGAGGTGTGGTATGCGAAATAACTATCATCCCAGGTGGATAATCACTTGATCGGCACTGATCTACTGATCCAGTCAAAAATTGTCCACTAGTACCCCACCAGCCTTTTAGCTCGTTCATATTACTTGATGTGGGTGCCTTGCATGCATTCATTGGTGATGTCACTGGGTAGCAACGACTGTCTTGGACACACCATCCACAGTTGGGCGTATGTCTTGAGCCCCACGTCAAGCAAGATGTACACTGACTGTACACTCCACAAGGCCCTGGACAGTTGTCCATTTGCCATCCAGAAGAACACTGACTGGACATTTGAGCTGCAAAGCATTTTTCTTCACTTCCGCACCAGCCACAAGCAGGATCAGGAACACATGTCTCTGATGTTAAGTACCTACTGCAATGTCCAGCAATCACTGCCATCCCTGTTCTATTCTCCACTGTTACGGCTTCAGGAAGCTTGTATGCATACATAGTACCCAAAGGTTCTCCACTGTAACCTCCAAAGATAAGGAGCACAGACTCTCGTAAGAGGGCTACATGAGAGAATCTACCTCGCCGAGGTTTTGTTGATTGAGGTGATGCTGTTGAAAGGGCATTGAAGACTGAGTTTGAGGTCCACTTCCGACACTTGAGATTGAAGAAATGAACATCATTGTCATAACAAGTTTCATCATTTTTATGCTCGTGTCTGTTACCCCCTGAAGTTTAAACAAAAAATAATTAGCATAATATAGCAATTTACTAATTCACATTGAAAATAACAACCTGAAGGAAAAGGTAATTAGTGAGAGATGATGACGGCAGAGTTGATAATAATGATGATGTGATGATGATGATTATGATGATGAAGTGATGATTTTATAGCTAGTTGACATTATGATGATGGTGGTGGTAATGACGGTAGACCGCAGATGGTATTAATGATGCTGACAATGTTAATGATAATGATAATAATTATTGTTTTTATGATGCTTATTGTTGATAGTGATGATGATGGTACTGATGAATGCTGTTAGATTACGGTATTGTTGATTGCGATGATGGTGATGATGATGAATAGTGTTAATAATAATGATAGTGATGAGGATAAAAATCATGATGAAGATACTTTGCTAGTGACGATGACAATGTTTATCAGGAGAGCAGGTGATGACGATGATAATGTGATAAATAATTCAAGGCGTTTTTGGTCAGGTGCGATAATGCACGCTCTCCCCCATAAAACACCATGCATTATTCTCAATAATGCTTGGATCTAAAAATAGCTACGTACCAAAAACAACCATGTAGTCCCCTACAACTGTGGCAGAGTGAAAGGCACGTGGTTTAGGTTTATTAGAGTCCCCTGCCGTCATCCACTCTGTCCACACTAGGCCGTCAACATGAAATACATGTAGCATGTTCTTCCTGACACTTTCTCTGATGGAGTCAAAAGAACATGATATAGTTAAATATTGGCAGGCAAACAGGTTTGAGTCCCACCAGGAGCCAAACAAATATTTACATCTTTAAGGTTAGTTATTGATGCACTGACTATTACATGGGGTGCTTACCATGTACCCAGAAAAACCAGAAAATTGTGGTTGGGAAAACCAATAATATTTTACTATCATTCTGATCAGAAAGTTCCAGAAAACTTCGGCCTTCCAATTATTGAGGTATTCCACTTTTCCAGCACTTTTTTGTACTTCTGGTGGAAGTGTGTACGATTTTATCATCATCAATATCTTCTATGCCTGTGTGACACATACGGCTGAGTGTACAATTTATCAGAAGTTAATTAGTTACCCTTAGCAAACAAATTTCTGACGGGATGTATTGGTTTAAATGGTAAGCACCCCAGATCATTGTAATTCTTCTACTCACCTTGATGATGCCGAGTAAAATCCACCAAAGACAATGAGTGACCGTATGTCCTCGTAGTAGACAGAAGAATGCCCTAACACTCGTAATGCAAGGTTTTTCCCACTTTTGTATTTCACTTCCATCCATCCAGTGTTTGCTTTGCTCAAGTCATATCTGTACATGGCTGAGGAAAAGGTCTCATTGGTTGTTTGACCTGTAAAAAAGGAAGCAAAATTTATCCTATAACTTAAGAGTACATCATAGAGAACATTTACGATATTATTGCGATACTTTCAATGTCTCTAGGCAGAGCTTAACAAAATGGCAGGTCAACAGACAATGTCCAGCCAAAGTAGCGCTTTTCTAGTAGTCCTCAAACTAGACATCACATTGACGGGTCACATGTTGATGAGTTTCAGAAGGCAGTCGTCAGGTCCAGCCATTGAGCCGCCATTATTTTTAAGCATGCTAGGTCAGATAAGCAAGTCCAATACTGAAAATACAACCCTCAATTCCATTGATATTACTAAACCTTTTGAATATTTAGGAAAATATCTCTCACCTCCATAGATGTATAGCTTGTCATCAACCAGGTTCGCTGTGTGTTGAGTGACAGGGGGAGGAGCATTAGARTCATTAGGTGACAGTTGAGTCCAGGTCAGTGTAGTTAGGTTCAGCTTCCATAACTCATTGGTCAGATGTTCATCATCAAACTGTCCTCCGAATATTATCATACTATCGTAGTATAAAGTGGCTGTATGTGAGTAACGTCCAGCCTGTCAAGCAGAATACATTACCATTTGATTAATAAGAGATGTCAATGGTGATCAGTATAAAAAAATAATTTCTTGGTTCTCTGCCTGGTTATTTCACAATACATTTCTTTGTAATTTTGGTATTGTTTTAATGCTCACAACAATTTTTCTATAAAGTATAGAGTGTGTGTAACAATGTGACTCAAAATCCCTTGAGATATGAATAACAATAAAACAGCCGCCATCTTGCTTGATCTAACAAGAGAAGCTAATTAGGAATGCTTTGTTATCGTCAACAAACATGGCAGCAATGCCCTAACATGCACCTGCTCTAATGGTCAGTAACTTGTTGCACATGTATGTTGCTCTCTCATATGAAATCTGGAATCTTTTCAAATTGGTTTTTCAAAATTAGACCCAGTTACTTTCTACTCTTATTGACTGGCAAAAATAACTGACATTCTGTCACAACTATTGATCATCTAACTTGTTGTTCCTTTCATCTCACTCCTTTGGTGTAACACTACATCAACCCTTGATTGACATAGGTGTACAAGATTGATACTTACTGGGTGTGGTTGGGGAGTCGTTACTTTGGTCCACTGAGCAGTTGTCAAATTAAATTTCAATAAATTATTATTTGCAGAATTTAAATCATAACCTGGAATAAATAGAAGAAAAAAGATGATGTGAGGACACCAAAATGGTGATAATAATGAAGATAACAAAATAATGATGATGATAAAAAATGATGATGATAAATAAATGAAAATAAGAGTGATAAAAATATTGATCATGATGATTGATGGTAATGGATGATGAAAATGATCATAATATGATCATAATATAGTATTGATAAATGACAGTTGATGATACTGAACATAAATGATGATGATGATGATGATGATCATTATTTTCTGACACTGACATTTATAATTGATTATTATTACTAGTATTACAGAATGCACAAGAACAAACCTCCAAATGACCAAATATCATCAGTGGGTTTATAGTATACTGCGGCATGGCCTAGACGAGGTGTAAATTGAGCCAAGTAGGTTACCATTTTGTACCATGAATTAGCACCATTATTGGAATCTAGAGAAAGAAAACAAGACTCTCCTGCATAGCCTGGATTGCAGACGCAATGATGGTTGACCTGGAAAGGAAATTAAGGTCCTTTTGTTCATCTACATAATAAAAATACTTATCCTAGTTAAGTAGACTTGGGAAAAAAAATAATAAATTGACTTTATTTAACGAGGGTGACATACATTACTGGTAACCCAGTAGTTTCCATTATGGCCCTCCTACAATTAATAAACTGAAATGAAATGATCAAAGAAACATAAATTGTGTTAAGAATCCCAACTGACAAGTAAGCAAACCAGTTGGCTATTTACAAGCATGGTCTAGAAACTGAATCTGAACTAATCAGGGATCAGGACAAATACAGTCTCAGCTAGTGTCCACAGCGGGACTCGAACTCGGCACTACCGGATTGCAAGACCAACACTATGACCACTCGACCATGCTGCCTCCCTTTATCAGACTCCCTTTATGACGACACAAATATGTACATGTGTCTACAGCGTAATTTTACTCCTTAACTTCATTAGCCATTCCTCTCAATCTTATCCTTCCCAACCAATAACCCCGAAATCTGTGAGAAATTCTGATCACCTTCTTTGGTAGATATACTGCATAAAAATAGTTAGATGGACAAATACAGGCATATTTTGGAAACATTACTTACTGTATCACAAATCCCATTAGTATCCATATTACAGATGTCTGGACACCAATGCAGGTCACATGCTTTGCCGTGCCAGGTGCCACTGCATATGCACTTCCCATTGGAGCAAGACCCATGGCCTGAGCAATCCTTGGGACAGTCCTCGATGGTATAATTTGCTGTAAAACCTTCTAGTACATAATTGGTATCACTATAAAGATTGATTAACATCTGTGAAGATAAAAAATTTACCATAAAAAATGGTTTATAAATATTGGTGGACAATAGTACCTATGTACCATCACGTGATGGCAGGTATGATATATGAGGCACAACAGTAGAGTTTTTCCTCAGGGACAACTACTGTACCAAGGGCATACTGCACATATATAATCATGTCATTTAGATGTTCACTCAATGACTAAGCATTAATGTACTGTACATATACTAGCTATACAATGCCAGGTTTTGAGTGTCTCATTATGTACCCTAGAACATCATCCCAGAAGGCGCTTGTATTTTAAATATACACATGAGACTTCAGGCATTTGGTGTGCAGGATCAGGATGCAGGGGCAGATCTAACTAAGGGGAGTGCTGCAGAGGGAGCACACTCCCCTAGATAAGCTGATATTTACTGTATCATTGGTATTTGAGTTTGTAAGCAAAGGGTCCACCCCTTTTAAAATGAAAATCCTGGATGGGGTACAGCCACCCTCCCCCCCCAAAAAAAATGATATGCAAGAAACATGTGGTATATTACTTGTTTTGGCACAAGAACCCATGCACAAAATATATGTGACTACATGCATTTATACCAAAGTATTAAAAATATATTAATGTATATTTTTAATACTTTGGTATAAATGCATGTAGTCACATATATGACCATACCTGTGTTGCTTCTCAATCAGGGTACCAATGATATTCCTTACCTTTCCAGATGTAGCAATTATTTCTCCTGGAGACGAATCTCCACTGAAACTCCCAATCAGTGGCGACCGGTATGATGGCCCATCATAGATAAATAAATAGTCAAAGGAGCATTCGGTGGAGTACTCCACAAATACTAGAGTTATTGACATGTTCGGCCGTGGAGCTGCATAGAGAGGAAAGGATGAATATATTAATCATTTATAAAAATTATGACTTAATTTGGTATACTATTGGTACAAAAATTTCAGTATAAAAATCGTAAAAGTTTAATCTCCAGATAATATCTTAATGCTATAGAATTTTTCCCTTTGTCAAACTAACAAATGTCTTGACGTCACCATACTTATTGTTCTTACTGACTACTGTATTGGTATTCTATGGATGGACTAATTGGCAAATATGTGCRTGCGTATATTTTCTGTGTATTTTTTGTGTATGAAATTTGTATTTTTCTGCTTTTTTAATTTGCTATTTATCCTTGTTACTTTTTTGAAAACATAGTATTCTGCAACTTTCTGACCTCCTAGCTGCCTAACTTGATTAGCTTTTCAGCTATTTTAGGTAGCTGTGCTCATGTTTTTGCAATTTTAAATTTATGTTTCATGTAATTATTTCCTCCTTGAGTGCAAATAAACTATTGTTGTTGTTGTTGTTGTTTATTGAAATTTGGCTAATATATATATAGATAGATATTTAACCTGCATGCTTCCAAATTTTTCAAGTAAGAAGTCGATGAATCTTTGAATATTATTTTACGGTGAATGTGAGTAATTATTCAAATGCCTTCCTTGTTCACATACCATGACATACATACGTCAATGAAAAACTCTGGGTAGCCAATATCTCTGTTTATTTTAGGCTAATTTCATGGATAAGGTTTAAAACTTTGATCACAAATACTAATGATATATGTGATCTTTCATTACTATTCTATTTTTTCAACTAATCAATCAAGAAAATATAACACAAAATCAGATTAAATTATACGATTAAGATTTAATGAAGTTAGCACACGTCTGAGAAGTAAACAATACTATTACTTCCAACTCATACGTTTGTAAACTTAAAATTTTGTATAGTTTTCTTCAAACTATTAATTTTTTGACTAATTTCAATATTTTAAAATACATCAAAGTATATATTATTAAATCATTGTAATAATAATTATTTTTATTTACATTCAATATCAAGAATCAATATTAGGGTATTCTAATTGACTTTGCAATTTTTGGAAGCCAAAATACGGAATAACAAGTCCAAACATAACGAGTACAGAATTTTATACTATTTTGACGGATTCCTCTTATTTTTTAATAAAAATGCTACCATATTTATTGGTGGAAAATATTAATGAAGGAAATAATACAAACACCAGCTGCTTTAACAAGTTAAAAAAATAGCTTCTGGACAAACAAATCTAAGCATATCTATAATAACGGCGCAAGACTGACGGTGAAAACCATAATATATATAAAACCCAAAATAAAATCGTCCCAAAAGACAGCATAGATTAATGGGTCCACTTTACGCCTCATGTACAAAAAAACATAATAAAAGGTTGAAAAATAGTTCGAATCGTTCGAATATAAGCTTAGAATCTTCGGTATAATGTTATTTTGTCTTAATAGATTAGAGAATATTTTACCTTCTATCAGCCATTCACAGCGCGTATTTGCAGGATACTTTCCTGGACCATCAGAAATTGTTCCATTTAGATCTTTTATTGTAGTTTTTCCGCCACATTTAGCATTGGTTCTCGATATCAAGAATATTAAAACTACTGCTGTAGCCAGGGCAGCCCAAAGCTTCGTGACCCACAAACGACAAATACTTCTCGTTGACATAATTCAGAAGAACTAAGAATGATTCAAATATTTCAAGTCCATATCCCGTTAGTTAAGACCTTGAAATCTCGACACAGATAATAACTTGAAGTGGYAGAGGTATTAGTTTGGTGTTTGGTGAGGCATTCCATGTTCTAAGATTGACATATTTTAACCACAGTTTAGGATACTTGATAGACTGACACTAGCACTCCCGACTTTCCACGAGTATTTCTGAAGCTTAGCCAGGCGCCATTAAAACAAAAATGTGTCCATGTAACGCAGAAGTTCACAAAGAATCCGTTTGCTGTCAAAACCAGCGCAAAAGTAGAAGGAATCCTTTCGTTAGCGAAGAAAAAACCGCCGACAATTTTCAAGACAACACTCTCCTTCGTTACTGAATACAATCATAATACATTGACATCACTCACTCTGGTCACGTGATTAAACGTTACCATAGACGACCCAGTAAGAAACACCTGGATTTAAATTTTTAATGGATTAAAACTAATCAAAAATACTTTTCTCCAAAAGAATATCCTTTATGTCAAGAGGTTTTTTCCGTCAAAATATTCTGAGGCGCGCTTCAAAAGCCAAATTATTGCAGCTGGATAAGATAAAGTATAATTTCCTTTTTCTATAATTTTTAATCAAGATTCATGGGGTATTTTTTGTAACGTTCGATAGCTAAGTGTTATAGAAATGCTTTTTTTGAGTATTTTTATTTGTTTATCTGTGAGTTGTTATATAAAAGATTAGAAAATCTTGCGGTCACGTGATGTGATAGCGGCTCAAAGGTCTGGGACGAGGACTTGCTGCCATGGTGAACAAGATGGCGTCATGCAAGGAAGATTTGTTGTGAAGAAAACCCAAAAGGACCTTCAAATGAAAGAAAATGAACAASTTCTCCTCCCTAAAATCCCGTTCTGAAACCTCCTATCAATTTTTCCACTACTAAGCTATGAGTTAGTGCTTCTTTTTTTGCTTGAATTTTGTCAATATGTATTCCAGCGACGAAAGCGACGAAGAAGAAACTTGTCCCTCTGACTTGTACAGAAGTCCYGTTGCAGGACTCAAGCCCGCTTTGGACAGTATTTTTGCAGAAGTGCAGGCTAATATTCCTATTATTGGCTCAGACAGCGACTCTGAAGTAAGTAACTTTCCACTTATTTTTGTTTTTCAGACATATTCCAGCATATTTTGCTTCGCGTCATTTTGTTATTTTTGTCCCTATAAAATTATAAACGACTATGACAACATAAGGATACAAATCTCATTATTATGTCGTTGCATTTACTGCTAAATAATGATTATGTTTTGAAATAAACCCCTTTAAACGTATGTTTACATTGGGAATTTTGTTATCATTTGTTTCATTATATTTACATTTTTCTATAGGCTTGCAAATTTTAACAGTAAACAATAGAAATTTAAATAAGAAATGGTCTGGCATGTTTAATTCAAAGCAATGACAACCTATTGTTTCATGGGTAGAGGTGTTGTTTTATTTCTTGAGTCAATAAATTTTATCATGACTGCTCATAACAATACTACTTTGACCACCACTGCACACAATTCACATTTATCATCATCATATTTGTTTTTCTTTCTCCTGTAATTTTAAGAGTGATTTTCTGTTAATCAAAATGTAAACTTGTTAATTATTCATATGTGAAATAAATAAAGTCTAAGTCAGTTCAAGGGGGGTCTAGCCATAGGGTCGCCTACCTCCAGATGCAAATGGCATATTGACAATATCCTTATAAAACCAGCTATAACTTGAAAACACTATGTTTATCCATTCAGATTCTAAAAAATTGGAAGTCTCACAACTACAGTGTGTTGTGTTCTCAGAATCACTTGACCAAASACGGTTTGCAAAACTCTATACTCAAATCTTAAATTATGCTAATTAAATTCTACTTTTAGGTTGACAGTGATGACGAACCAGTTATCTTCAACAGAAGTGGTGACCTGACCTCTCTCTCTACCTTAAAGGATCTTTCCTCAGCTTTTACAGAAGTTCACAAGGAGTTACAGAAAGAAACATTGCCGCTAGATGATTCAGTTGGCCTAAAAGATGAACCCAAGATCTCTTCAACATCAACTGATAGTGGGCTGTCTCTGCATGGTGATCTTGATAGAAGTTTTAACAACCATGTATTCAAGGTGATTCTTTAAAGAAAGCAAAAATGTTTGATTCATGAAATATATATATATATATATATATATATTTAGCAATTATTTGCCGAAGGCGAAGTGAATATCGGGGAATATTTACCGAGACGTGAGGTAAATATTCTCCATATTCACTGAGCCTGAGGCGAATAATTTTTTTAGCATATACCAACTTATGTACAAAGTAAGTTATTTTTATATACAATAATTCAATAAAAACAAACAAACAGAAACTTTTAGTTTGCGTGACAAATTCACGCAAAACTTTAAGCAAAACTTTTAGGCCATAATTTGTTGCCTTTTTAGTATTGATAGGAATGGCATTTACTTTCATCTTTTCAATTTCCTCATCGGAAATTGTAGCAAAATGATTGCCGGCAGATGCCATTTGGTTGCCGGGTCAATATTCCGAGATTCAGAGGTGAATATCGTACAATATTCACCTCCAATTAACCAATGAACGCTCACGTTCTTAGGAAGTCCACAATTTGGTATATGCTAAAGCAGTATATACCTCGTAAGATTTCTGTGGGGTGTGTGATGACCTGTTAATAGAGGTTGCCATGGTTACATCATGGCAGGTATATTATTCGAGGTTTTCATAGCCACATATAAATTATCTGCCCTAACAATGCATACATTTTTATGAGCTAATTAAGATTGATCTACTGAGATATTGGGAAAAGCAGCTGCTATCCCATTAGGACMCCTGATTAAGAGCTTTTTGAGGGTAAAAATACTAAACATTTCTCATATTTGTTTTAAAAATATGATAATTGAGATTACAATTTAGTAGTGGTTTGAGAATGGTTTTTCTTYTACGGAATCAAATTGAAATTTCTAACTATTTCATTATCATATAGGCAAGCGATGAAGATCAGGATGACGAGAATACCATCGATTCTAATTCTACCACTGAGTCTAGTTTTCAAACAGCAGAAAATGGAACAAATGCAGTATCAAGCAATAGAGATTCTAGTAATCATTCACAAGACTCAGTTGGGTTGAGCTTCTCACATCTGGCWAACATTGACTTTGATGACCTTATGAAACGTGTGAATGAAGTGACAGTTTCTTGGTCATATGAACATCCACTGGAACTTGATGATATTAATAACAATGACGCAGATTCTGATGACAGTGATGATAGTGACAACAGTGATGCCAGTGATGAGTTAATGAGACAGCTTGTTAATTTGAGCCAGAGACAACAAGAGGAGGCTGTTACAGCATCAAATTCCACGACACTCAGCGGCACCAACAACACTCTGTCACCAGATACAAACGTCGGTATCCAACAGCAACAAGACTCTAAAACCAAGGAATTTGGTGTCCAAGCTGACAGCACACATAGTGATGCTGGTATGATGGCTGTCAGTTCTATGTCCTCTGTTGGAGTTAGTACTTCTTTTGGGTCTCTAAGCTACGGCATGGACATGGGTATGGATTTTCAGAGAAGAGCCTCAAGATCTGAAGAAAGAGGAACTATATTTATTGATTTACGTAACCAGAAGATTGGATCCCAGAAACCAGAAAAGGTAATTGATAAATAGTAATAACTTTCAATTTGCAGCTGCATAAATTGCTTCATATACTGTGAGGATCAGCTCAATTTGATACATTTCAACCGCAGTACAAATATATGTTCCATATATATTCTCATACACTTATATATATCTCCTATCAGGCCAATAAACCCACCTATTGTGTCCTTGAAGTCTCATATGAGACTTGGTAGCTCAGTGGTTAGAGCATAATGGCACCAGAATTGCCAGGGCACAGGTTCAAATCCAGTTCAAGACTCAGAATTTTTTCTGAGTCTTTCAATTTGCAGCTGCATAAGTTGCTTCATWTACTGCAAGGATATCAGTTCAATTTGATAGTAATAACTGTATCACACAGGATTTTTTTAGGCATTTTCATTCCTTGTAAATGGACGACTTACACTAAAAGGTCAAATGACCCTATCCCCTCAATTCAAGTATTTGCRTCGTAATGACCAACARAAATGRAAAGAGCATATAAGTAAGAAGGCAATATTTCAGCTCATAATGTACTCTGGTTATATGAGAAATGGTATATTACTAGTACATTAAAGATTCTATATGGGTTTGTATGGRAAAATGTGTTGGCTGGCAAGCTTTTGAAATTCTTCCACCTAGTAGCACTTAGAATCATAGCCGTTTTCATTCAATGTTGCTTTTGTTTCATCTAAAGGCTAACTTGGCATATTCAAGTTCCATTCAAAGAATCATGGGTTTTGGTGAAGAAGACAGGTATTGAGTTTGATTACAGTTTGTATTGAAAAAAGGCGCGCACATGTTTAGTTATAAAGCATGCGGGATTGGCAGAACACAAGAGAAGTATTAGGAGAAGCAGGAGGCGTAGCGCAGTGCTTCAAAACACTTCTCGAGTGATGATGATGGATGATGACGATGATTTATTATTTTTAATTCTATTTTGTATCCTTCAGTTCATCAAGCAGTTCTGAAGACGAAAATGACATGGAATTATGGCACGAGCAGCGAAGACGAATAAAACAAGCACTCGCAGCCGGAAACCAAGCACACGGAACAAACACAGTAAAGTCACGACCCATGAAAAACACCACAGATGCGTGCGAGTCAGAAACCAAGGCTGATGATAGGGAAACGAGATCACTGAATTTGCATCAAGAGAAAAATGGAAAAGAGATAAAAGCAGAAAAACGTTTGGAGATCAAACATTCTTTTGGTGAAAAAAAATCGGCCGAGAAGAGTGAGGAGTCGAAATCAAACGATGGTGATGAATACGATGATGATGATGAATACGTTATGATAAAGATAGATGAATCCTCGCCTAACAAGAATGTAGCAGAGTTTGTTTCCATCGAATCGCGAGAACACGAAACTGTTCTTTCGACAGTGGCATCACCTGAGCCCAAGCCTATTGAAAATGCAAAACAAGATGATTCCAGGGCTGAAGAAGTTAACAAAAGGATAGCTTCGATGCTTCTTGCTAACAAAGATCTAGAGTCTGAGGTAATGGTGACTGGGAGGAAAGAAGCTTGGGTGGAGAATGAGACAGAGAAAGGAGGCTCCGAGCAGAGGAAATCTTTACCAGACGAAAAGCGTGTAAAACCCGAAAACATTAAGAGATCTGTTAAGAAAGACGAAGTGGTGAACATAAGGTCTGATAGCGAAGAAACCCAACAGAAAAGAACAGATGAGATGATAAAGGAASAGAAGCAAGAAGAAAGCATCAAAGAGACTGGTAGCAAAGAGAAAGAATCCAAGCCATCCATGAAAGACAACCAGGAGAAGATCCTTAACGAGAAAATGAAGGCAAAGAAATTACGAATACAACACAGGCTAGAGAGTGTCAAGCGCGAGCGTGAGTCAAGAACCCCTGGAGGGCGTGTCTGTATAGCGGCACCTGAGACACCAGTCGTCTTTGATTTGGTAAGACATTTTGATTGCTTAGCCGCGGGGGGAGGCGGGAGGCGATAAGTATGAGCGCCAGTGTAGGACTGAGGTAGGGTGTGTATGTGTACCGGGGGGTGGGGTGGTGCCCCGGAATTCTATATCTCATATTTCACAGGTGTTCATTTGTTTTATAGGAGGCTTCATACGAGCCACAAGCCACAAGTCTACCAGACAATTTTTCATCCAAGAGCTACCTACTTCTCTCAGTCCCTCTCTCTACCTGCGGAGAACTGTCATTAGGAGGAAACAAAGGAAGCTGGGGAAAAGGTGGTAACAAAGGCAACCAAGCAAACACAGACTGCCACTGTTTCAACACACTTCTARCATGGCTATTATCCATGGTGTGCGTACCAGAATACACCCACTATGAAGACCATGCAGGTTTTTGCGAAGCGCCGTTCCACGTTATTGGGCTCCAACAAACATGGCACGAGGGAGAGCTGTCAATCAAAGTTGGAATCTGCAGYAGGGAGGAGTTTCAGGGTACTCGCGCAAAGCAAGGAAGTAATAGGAACAACTTTCAAACTGCGGTGGCCAAGTTCTTAAGGACTAATACTCTAAGTAGTGTCTTGACTAAGATAGTAGGTTACCCRCCTGTGTTTGTCAACATGTCCTTCAGTCAAAAAAACTTGTCGTCGTTATTAACAATCAACCCAGACCCCCAGGCCATGATCCGCGTTTTTGGAGCGGAGCCTGGTTTCTACTGGAAGACGCACGAGGTCGAGGACACAATCGATACCAGCTCGTCCAACATTGAATACTGCGGACCGGAAATTCAAAACACTTTGATGCTTGTTCAGTTTCTTGCACTTCATGATCCCATGTGCATGTTTGATATATTGAACCGTGTGTGGAAGGAAGGGCTAGACCTGGCTGGTGTTCGTCTGTTGTATACTCATAGAGTACCCTTTGATGAAAGACCAGGTAGGTTTGAATACGTGGATTATATCCATTCTCGACGTTTCTGCGACTTGATGTCGAATACGTGGGAGCCTTGAATGATACATGTAGCTAGGATTCTCAATTGGTTTCTCCGGGAGCCAATCAAGAAGATGAAGCAAAAAGCATCCAGTCACAAAGCTTGAAGGAAATTCCAGTTGCGCACACCCTATTTTGTTAAAATTTGCCTTAATCTAGTCAATATTCCGGGGTTTTTTCGTTTATGCAAACACTWTGCGACATTTTCTACCCAAGTATTTTGACACAGAAGGACAAGAAAGTGCCTATAGTTATATAACTATATCTTTGTTCTCATTTACAGGCTTAGATCAGTCCAGTTCTAACGTCTTCCAAAATGGCAGTCCTCTACTTGCTCTAGCCATCAGGGGTCCGCACTCCTTGTCCCGTTGGCTCGATGCAGTAGGCCCTAAAGACACATGGCTTKCGCGTCGGACAGACCCCACCTCCTTACGAGCAGTCTATGGCACCGAAGACAAGGAAGACCATTTATTCTATTGCCCACGCAATACTGACCGTGCAAAAACAGAACTAGCTCGTTGGTTTGGAGGCCGGGTACCCCCAGGAGATACGTTGAATATCGGTAGTGATGATGTGGTTGTGCAAAGACCAAGGTCCGGGTCCCGGGGAAGGAAAGAGGAACACGCAGGAACACCAACGAGCGCTCTCCACACTCCTTTACCTTCTCCCCCGTGTACTCTGGTTGCGTCCACAGAATCCTTGGTCGTGATTGTTGCTTCTCCGCWMATCCTTCCCAGATGCCATGGAATCATTCTGGCTATTTGTAACTCTAGGGGGTTCACACTACAGGGAATACGAAGAATCAGATTCCATCCACCAAATCAGAAAGACGGCAATAGAGATGCCTTAGGACTAACTGCCTCTCAACTTCCTATATTCTGCCCAGCCAAGAGCTTTGCAAGCGACCAGTCTGCGTCTCAAGTTTTTGTTTTTGACRGCCRTAACCCGGATGCGCAGACGCCATTTTCTTGCGCCTGTACTATGATTTGTTTACGTAAAGAGAACGGAATACACCAAGTATCCTCCCTCGTGGCAGCCTTAACAGACGAGTTATCCCACATGGAGTACCTGCCACGCGAGATAACATCCCAAGGCCAAGCAGTTGCCAGCAAGTTGTGTTTTGCAGCCRTCCCCTTCAGCGAACACATTGGACATATCCTCGGAAAGAAGATGAAGGAAACGCAAAAYTCCAACCTYTTCGCCGCTGCTTCGTTGAGCCATTCCTTCCACTCTAACCCTGAACTGGAACAAGTTTGTGTGCTAACTCTGCTGAAGGAGAAAGCGACGAGGTACTGCCACGATATTCTTGATCAACTCACTCTCGACTCGCCTCGTACTTTCCAAATGAACACAGATGATTTTGATAARATCTACTGTGGCTTCGAACTGCTTGGCATCAAGTTCGTKTCCTCMATGACTATGCATCAAGCAAAAGAGTTCACACCTTATGAAATAGGCGACAAACTGTGGCAAAGCAGCCTTAAACCCCTAACATCAGGACCTGCCTTGATTTGTGCGCTGCGGGGTATAAACGCCTTTGAAAGACTGCGGCACTTTATCCATAGTCACTACGGCTGCTCTCCAAAGAAGCGTCCTCTACAAAACAAGGATGAAAGGTGTCCTGATATGTTCATGTCTTCGACTCCTGAGATYGCGTATCGTCAGCTGACGGCCATCTTCTTCGAACACGAGCTCCATGCTGAYCATTCCATGCGCGCAAATCAGCACCACCTACCACAAACACGGAGAGATCTTATAACTAATGGAGCTAGCCATATAGAAGCCAGTCCAAAGCAGAAAGTAAAGAAATCCGCACGAAGTAACAGCCCTGCACGTGGGAATGCACATACCAACGGGACGTTATCACCTGATGATGTACCTATCATTGCCAGTCTCTTAGCAGGACCGCGATTGCTGACYACTGTCTGTGTTATTAAACCCGATGCTGTACCCAGACATGTGGGCAAGGTTCTCAAGAGGCTTACCCGTGAAGGGTTCAATGTTGTCAATATGAAGATGGACTACCTGTCTGAAGGAGATGGTTTGGCGTTAGTCCTACGAGACTGGGATTCCTTGAAAGATGATCAGGTAAGAAAATGCTTTATCTGTTGACAAAACTTTCCCTTTTGCAAGTAATATCGGGAAGCGGAAGTAGATGTACCGGAAGTTAATGCACCGGAAATAACGAGAACCGGAAGTGCGCGCAAATTCACGCACTATAGTTACACTACTACAACTTTCTTCGTAGGATACCCATGTCAAACACCTTACCTCTGGTCCAGTGATCATACTYAGCCTTCAGAGAGAGAATGCTATTGGTAAGCTACTAGATGTAYTAGGACCAGGCAATCCTGATGAATGTCGACAGGAGTCACAGTTCTATCTTAGAGGATCGTATGGACTTGATCGGATCAGGAACGCACTATACGGTAATAATTGCGTGAGGACGTTGATGACATAAATTTGATGATGATAGGGATAAAAAGTGGCGTCATGGTGAAGATGTAGTGATTTGACTATGACGTCACAGTTATGATAATGTGATGTGCTGTGAAAATGATATCATTCATTATGTAGACACGAGTGTTTTACTGGAAAATGCGCCACTCGTATTTTTCGTACAAGCTACATCCGGGACCTGAGTAACATATTTTCATATCTTCACTAGTGAGGAYATCTATTGCGTCACTTGCGATGTTTCCCGGGACCTGTTTTGATTAACTTGCGTAGTTTTTCTTTGTGGATTTGTCTATATAATAAAAAGAAAATTACACGTTGGCTTGAAGATATGAAGTTTAYCTTCTCGTGTATTCTTCACTCGAAGATAAACAAGGAATAAATATCCTCTATGTATGTTTTGATCATTAAGATTTTTCAAAAGAGAAACATGATATTAATGATGATATTGATGATGAGAACGTTGATAACGATGTCATGTTCCTTCTCTTCGTAGGTTCGTGTTCATATGAGAATGCAGTCCAAGACCATAAGCTGTTGTTCGCCCAAGGTGTCTGTTGTTCACCGACCATTGATCTTAAAGCTGAGGGGGTCAGTAGTATTTTATTTCCTTTCTCCATAATTACCCCTGGCAAAGGGATTCCCGCGGGATCCTAAACACGATTTGATCTCTCTCTCTCTCTGTGGACAGATTCCTTGCCTGTCATCTGATAAGATTTTCAACGCTGACGCTCAAAGAACCCTTGTAGATGTCCCAGAAGACTCCAAATCTAATTGCAGTACAGTTAGCGAATTCTCAACTGTTTATCTGCCACCCTCCTTACTCGAAGTCAACTGTATTCTACTGCTGCCAAATCTATTGAAAATCCAGGGGGGAGCCTCAACTATCAGGTCGAGTCCAGGGTTTACCGAAGTCATCGATGGCCTGATAAGTGTGGGATTACAAATCGTTGGACTTCGTATGTTACGGCTAAACGATAAACAAGCAGCACAGTGTACGAGGATGTATGGGGATAGTATACCGGCTGATATCAAACAATACCAAATGGTGAGAAAGCTTTACCTCGGTCTGTCTGTCTGTCTGTCTGTCAGTCTGTCACTTTGTTCGCTTTATCTTTCTGTCCGTTTCTCTCTTCACAATCTACTCTCTGTTGCTCTGTCTTGCCGTGTGCGCGCTGTTTCTCTAGCTCGTTTTGTCTGTCTGTCAAGACCGTTTTAACCCGTCTGTCTGTCCTGCGCTGTTTAATCAGCTTATTTGTCTGTCTGTCTGTCTGTCCTTATGTATCATTACAGGCTTCGCAGCTATCCCAAGGTTCTTGTATAGTAATGGCGGTAGTCAGAGATGGAGCAGTCACATCTTTTGATACGCTACTTGGAAGGTAAGACACCGCACAAACCCATTTACTTTTTCATTTAGTGATAAAAATACGTAGAAGTAAATCGTTCAACTGATGCGTTTGATTATCTTTAGTCCTCTGAAGAGCAATTCTTTGGCTACTAGCTATGGGAAGTACATCCTGGCCGCGAAATCATTCAAAAAGGTAAGGATACCGATTGATCATTTCAATTGCTTCCATTCTACTCTAACAGAGTGGACAGCATGCGCCGCGCAGTTCAAGCCGGCTGGTGTCGCAGGCTCGATTCTCGACTGACAATAACTGAAATGCGAATCTCGACTGAAATACGAGTCACTTGAGTTTGTGTGAGTTTTCGTTGTCTCCTTTGCCGCGAGGTTTTTTCCCCTCTTAGGCTGCGTTCATAATGTATGGCAGGGGGGGGGGGGGAGGTGAAAATTTGAAATGTCCAGAATAATTCTTCACACCCCCCTTAAAGTCATGCAAAAAAATATGATCCCCCCTTAGCAAGGCTTGTAGCTTCTTCCAAAAATTGTGCATCCCCCCATTTTTCTGATGAACATTTGTCCATCCCCCCTTTTTTCTACCACAATTTTCTCGATCTCCCCTCAATTTCACAAGCCCCACCCTGTCATACATTATGTACGCAGCCTTACCAATTAGTTGTGCGATCTAAATAGTGATTGTAGTGGTAGTGCGTATGGAGCAAACCTTACAGAAGAGTAACGTACGGGGAGTGATTTCAATTTTGGTGTTCAACGTTTACATAACGGCTGGTTTAAAGAAGGTAGTGTCACGTGACTTGTTGTTGTAAGTCGTCCATTCAAAAGCGAGCATCATCTATCTAGTCACAGTCAGTTTTCTAGATAATAACAAAGGCCTTTAAAGTATTAATTCTTGTCATGTCTATTGTCCAGGCTCGTCGCCTAGTGGAGTGCTTCTTTGAWCATTTGATGCATAACAAGAAGTCCCAGATAGAGTGCAAGGATGATTGATCTGTCGTGCAGTCATGGTGTATGGTACGACTTCATCATACCGACCCCATGCGTTATTTCTCAAGCTAGGAGTCAAAACTAAATGATTCCCTTCTCTTGAGCACTGATGCTTTAAAAGAATTACATTGTTTTGACCCCACAGGTTGGGATTTATCGCAAGGGTCTGTAAAAACAATAAGACATTTTTTTGTGGTTTGTGGCATGGTATATGGTTGTGAGCCATGGTTTTGAAATGGTTTTCATAATTTATGATAAATYATTAGGTATGAAATTCGGTCTAACTTAAGGCTATTTTGTACCGTAGTTTGTGGACCTTTTCCGCTTGGGAAAAAACACTAAAAAATACTTGTTTCGCTAAGGTACAACCGTATTTACTTAATTTCTTGACCATTCGGAAAGATACGCTATAAAACTCAAGGAAATGACATGTGGTCTGAATTGGGAAAGTCTGTTCTGCTTGCCACCGCATTAGGGATGTGGGTGGAAGAGGGAAGCGAAGAAGGGGAAGGAAGCGCCTGCTGTGAAGTTCTCCTTTCTCCCTCCCACACACCTCTTTCACTCCTCCACTCCCATTTATTTCCTCTCTCATTTCTCTCCTGCCAGACCCCCAAAGAATAGGAAAGCATTTTCCTCAATAGCGAAAAGGTCATTTAGCTATTATATAACCTTCAGGGGCATTTGCGTGGGATTGTAGTAGAGTGTACTTTCAATGCGCTACATTTTATTCCCTACTGAGAATATATATTAYCATTCAGTCGCCCACGCAAGGGATTCTAATGGTGGCGACTAACGATACGTGGATTCTATCCATTCAAGCTGTATCTTGTATATTGGATTCTAGATTAGYCGTTCCGAGGTTGAGGGGAAAACTGAGTGGAGTTAACATTGCAGTGCGTTTTGGGCCTAAAACAGCCCCAAATTGCACTGAATGCGAACTCGACTCAGTCATTCCCTCAACCTCGGAATGGCTTATTACGCATCTTGCATTGGATTCCAGATTTTATGTCTTAGACCACAGGGTGCCAAAGCTTGGTTTTTGTGTCAGCACATATTACAGTAAATGTATGTAGTTGATAATAAATCGATTTTATTTAGCTAAATCTTTTTTTTGAAGAATTCAGTTATTGTTTTCAGTGTACCTTTGTTTCGCGTCCTGTTCTTATAATCTGATACATTTACTGTAATATACTAAAAAAACGCGAGGTTGGGTTCCCTGTGCTASGGCGGACTCCTCCAAATTCTCATATGTAAGAGAARTCAGCAKTGGCGGAYMCAAGGGAGGGGTGCAGGGGGTGCGCACCCCTCCCTGGTTCAACTCTGCGCCCCTACTTCGAAGATAACCAATGCAAAATAATGTTTTTTCCCTTTGATTMTAAGGGGTGCACCCCTCYCTGGGTTAACTTTGTGCAGTGCACCCCTCSATGAACAAATTCCTGGATCCGCCCCTGAAATGGAACTCTTAAATGGAAACAGAAGGTTTCAATACATCTGCTTATTCTTACATTAGCAAAACAATATTTCCATGCTCTACGCAGAGATGTACATTTTATAACGTTTTCCAAATTTATCGAAAATCTCATTTTCTATGGCTACCAGTTTCTAAACATTCAGAACTAGTTTATAGTTCTTATTCGGTGAATTTTAAAAAGTTTAAAAAATTGGAAAAAAAGGTTTAACTTTAACTCATTGAATACTTTACGCGTGAGTTTTCCAAGTTGTTCCAGTATTGAATATTATTTCATCAAAAAAGTTTTGCCCTGTTTAGAAAAAATTTCTTGACACTTGGCGGTTTGAATCCAAAAAGAGTTATTCTATACATTATTTATTTTTGTACCCAACTTTATTCGTAACTTATTTGTAATATTATAAGTTAAAGTGAATTCAGGGGTTTTCACTTTGCTTTAATTTGACCGCTTAATAGTAATAGTAGTTTTATTAACCGYTTTTACGGAGCTTGAATGCTGCTCGCGGGAGGGGGTCTATTTGTAAAGTATGTAAACAATGCCTTATTTGCGAGTTTTGATGTCTGCCATGTTGGCTGAACTTTACGAAAGGTTTTTCTCGCCAGCAACGGGCATTGTTGGCCACGTCATTTTCTAGGGTATTTGATTTTATTGAATTTAAACTCCCTATTAATCGTACCCTTTCCGCAGCTCCCTCTAGGTAAAACTAGGCTAAAGTATCCAGTACGAAAACTATARTTTCACTTCAGGGGMCCGGTTATACTAAGGGTGGGTAGCGCTRTCCGACGGAAGAATGTTATCTTAAATGTAATGGATAACAGCATCGACTCATCCAMTGGATAAGGAWTTATCCATGGATAGCGCTATCCCGCCACTYGTCGTACAAACGGGCCCTATATGCCAACAACAATTGTAARAAGTGGGTTTATACTTKGAGTATTTGCACTCAACGAAAGGGATTAAACCTCAGAATATTTTCAGTAGACTCTTCATTTAATTCATTAATCATTTCTCTGTGGTATTTGGTCTGTGGAACGCGAAAAATGACAAACCGCCGGTCGCAGAACGCCCTGAAACAAGTAATGTCATTTGGTGACGTTATATTTTAGGGAGTGTCATAATGAACTCATAACCTTCCTTCAGACTCGTACCCAGTCGCTTTTCTTGCCTTATTGATCTCATGCTGTGGTTGATGAGTAGGATTTAGTGAGTTCGCGGTGCAACTAGGGAAGGAGGGAAGAGAAAAGGGAAGCGGCCACTTTTTCTCTCTCYTTCCCAAAAGCCATCGCGCGCACTAAAAAAGCGTGAGTGACGACTGGGCACGAGTCTGACTTTCCTTGATCTYTAAGGGTCTTTTAAGGGCGTTTCCACGTTTAGTTATTTTCGCCCCAGAAACTTCACCCTCATTGCTCCAGCCATCGTTTTAACCTGGGTGATGCGGTAACAAACAGTGAGAGACAGCCATGCCTTATATGTGTTTCGTATAAATTTCGCGAAAACGCGACTTTGGTTCTAAGATTTTCTAGATGGCAATTCATCTCCCTAAGCCTCGCACTCATTTTGGACGCAAAAAAAAAACGGGTTCGGGGCCTGAGCAAARCGTTCAAAGTAACCACAGGAAACCCAAGCAATGCTTTTGTGATACTATCGATCTTACAAAATATATGATCCATTAAAAAACAATATATTAGACTTTTTTATTAGACTATTTTTTGTGGATCGCCCTATGATTTCTTGTAAGATAGCATTCCCAATGAAACATAAAGATATAGAAATATAGATAAGTTATAGTGCTTGGGAACGAGGTTATTCCGGGCGAAAGACCCTTGGAATTAAATTCGGAAAAATTAATTTTCGACCTCAGCAATGAAATTAAATAGCTTGGGTTACCTGTGGTTTCTTTCGATTAAAATTAATCTTATTTGCGATCGAAATTGCCATCGAGACATTGAACATAATTCAATTTTTCTCAATAAATTTGAGCTTTCAAATGTCAACATTTGAACATGTATTCAGAGAATCTACGCAAATTTGGGTCGTTAGTAACGATTGTGGGATTTTTGTCTTGATTGAGATTAACGATAACACCAACAAAAACATTTGGAAYTAGATTTTAATATTCATTGATCGGATTAGACAGATTGGTTCTCAGTTTTGACTGATAACGGTTTAATTGCTTAACGGTATCTGCAAAGAACGTAGAGGGAGGTAACGAGGTACTTAAGGTCATTAATGAGTCGGGCATGTTACGTGGCTTGAAGACCATAAATGCGGTGAAAAACAGGCAAAGTGTTATCATGATGAGGTTTATCACCAATACGTTAAACAAAATCCAATGAAAACCAAGTACTACTTGAGAGAATCAGATAGGTTGCCAGGTCGCTACGACTTCCGCCATGTTGCACAAAACGATAATAAAAATCTAAGTGTAGTGTGTACTTCCTTATTTTACGGGGCTTTTTTCCTAGGTAATTTTACTTTAAAAATAGCTAGTGTTCAACAAAAATTACCACTTAATGGTTCACTGTTCAAACARCGCATTCAACCGACGCTGCAAGGTTCAAACTTTGAACTACCTTGYAGCCTCTGAATCGTTATATTGCTGGCTCTTAGTTTTAAGATTATCTTAATGAAATTCTTGTAAATATGCTTAACTTAAGTCTTTTCTTCGCCTTTAGACTCAATGAACTCGTCATACTCGTCGGGGACTTAAATGGATACGTAATRATAATTAAATAAGACATATATAAATAATTATTTTTATTTTACGTCTTGCACGGGAAGTCGTTGCCGAGTCTCCCTTACTAGAGGCTAATGTTTGAATATACGACACATTGACACTCACTACTCACAAGTATTTTCCAGCTGCACAGGTCCAGCAAAACAAAACCRACGCCACATGCAAAGAAAGTAAAACTAGTGTCGTTGGAGCTTGTTTTCTAAAACGCACATGACTGACAAACGTCACACAAAATGTTTCGAACTTCCACCACGTTCTTGAATATTGGTTTCTCTGATGTTGAAATATTGGTTTCCAGTCTAGTGACTCTCAAGTAGGTTTACGTCATATAATGTAGCTAGTATGGTCRGAGAGTATTCATATTCATGCCACTGAAAAAAGACCAAAGTCAAAAACGACTCCAACTCACTAATATCCCAATATTATATATGATATATATGTTTTTTCTTTCTTTCTTTTCTTTTTTTTTTGAGTTGCAACTTACGAAGACTAAGTGCCGAATTTATTTTCACAATATATTTTCCTTGATATCGATTTTATAAAAAAATACTGACGTCATAGAATTTGTCATGTGATTGGAATATACGGTGTATAATTGGACGGAACGTGCTGAACCTCCACAACACCATGAATAAGGACAAACATAAGGACAACATTTTTTCAAAGCTTAGACCGATTTACTTTAGATCTYTTATTTCAAATACAGTTGGCAGCAATTGAAGTCTTTTAGCATTTTCACCGCCAAAAATCAGCCAGTTCGAGATCGAGTTATACACGGMAGATTATACAAATGTCTTCGAGGTGGACAAATAGGTAAGATGGTCATGTTGGTAGTAGTTGTTATAATCGGTATTTATTAATTATTTATATTCCGAGCGCTTTTCGTATTTATAAGTGACGACGGCCGAGTAGGTAAGGTCACAAAACAACATACRAACGGCTTCCACGTTTCCACAATTCTAATCCAATCACAATGTAGGGCAAAAATAGTGCAGAAAAATMATTCAGTCTGTACAACTTTTCCGTCGGTATTTTCCGGCATCAGTTTTTTTTCTGTTTTCATGAAAACTATTTTTAGAGACGAAAA
>NW_022261447.1:52000-80725 GCF_009602425.1 Actinia tenebrosa | reverse complement strand
ATTGCTAATTCTTTTTGTTTTCTGTTTCAATTTCTCTGTGATAAACAATGCTTTAACTAATATTTTCTGCATGCACAGAATATAGAGGTTCATAAAATATTAGTATTTTTGCCGTTTATTTTGCTTGGCGTTCAATCATCAAGTTAATATATTTGCGTGTCAAAAAGCAATGTTCTGAGGTCGACAATTCCTCTGATTCTAACGATGAAGTCAAAATTTTCCATCGTCCATACTCACTATTCAATAATTGATATTTTGTAATATTGAATCCTTGTCAGAATTGAGATTATGACGTCATTTCATGTGTCAAGACTATATGCATGGCATCCATGGACCAACTATTTTATAGAGAATATTGGCGTTTATTTATGATAAAGTGATATAATCCATCCATCCATGCATCTCTCATTCACCTTCCCATTAATTCACATATTTTTTTCAAGCGCACCTCGATATATTTCTAGGGTTTTCTTATCATTATTTTACAGCTCACTTCATTTGCAGTTGCATGCATGGTTTCATTTGCAGTTTTTGTCTCATTAATTCAGTATTCTAGATTCTAGAAAACACCATCTAATCGGATTTACCACACCAAGGAAAGYATGGTTTCCTGTGTATGTCGAATTCATATTGGAACGTGACTCGCGACTGAAAACCTTTCAAATAAATGTAGTAGTTGACGTCAACTAACACGATCCAACAAGCCTATGTGGTCTATCGTTTGATTCATTTCTTAGTGTAGTCTATATATGATTAATTAAGGTTGTCAGCTCGATGGAATACCTATGTAGATCCTGTTATCTTACAAACGGAGGGAGAACAGTCTTACTAATGAGCATTGTTATCACGGAACAGAAGGATAGAYTGTAGTTGATGATGCATGGTGACTGATCATGATAAAGAATATGATGGTGATGATCATGATCATGATGGTGATGATGACGATGATAATGATCATGTTAATAATGATATTAATAATAATATCGTTATTTATCCTAATTTAAAATACCGATCAGCTGGCACGATAGAACAGCTGGTATGAACAGGTGATCAGCAATATAAAATCTAAAAATCTATATAATGATCATGATGGTGATCACGATGATGACGATGATGACATGGATGGTAATGATGATGATGATGATAATGGTGATAATTATGATGATAATGGTGATGGCAGTGGATGATGATAATGGTGATGGCATGGATGAGGATGATGATGACGATGACATGGATGATGATGATGATGAATGGATGATAATGATGAATGGATGATGATGATGATAGTAATGATGGTGATGGTGATGATAATGACATGGATGAGGATGACATGGATTATGTGGATCGTCGAAAATCTGTCATCATCTTTGTTGTTTTTATCATGATAACCATGACAACGACGGTCATGATGATAACTTTCTTGATCTATTTAATATAATTATTACTATTTTATTATTTCATATTTGTGATAAAAATATTTTGGAAAAGCGGACGACGAGAACAAATAACGAACAACTGAGATACAATGTATGGAAAGTAGTTGAAAAGAACTGATCTCTTTTGCAATTTTAGTAAGGAAAAGAAAAAAAGCCAGGAACAAAAGAAAGAGAAAAAAGAAAGAGCAATAAGAAAAGAAAAGCCTAGAAAGGAACAATGAAAGAGAGAACGAAAAAAAGTTAATAGACGATCTAAAATATTGGTACGAGTGTCATGCATGACWGATAAAAACAACGAGGGAAAAAGTGCACGAATCCTAACCGCGTTAGTTATCGTTTCTATCATATTCCATTAATAGCCCTRGCTGCTGTATTGTTTTTGGGGAATTCCGCAATCGACCATACGACGTGAGCGAAACTGAATAATAYGACGTCAACTCCTTCCATTTATGATCTTCCGGTTTTGCATGCGAAACCAGACAGGATATGATGATCGTGTTGATAGTGATGGTGATGCATATATGATGGTAGTGGTGAAGCTGATGACGACAGTGATTGTGATGATGATGATGATGATGATGATGATGCATTATGTTGATGTTTATTATGATCATGATGGCGGCGATGGTCATGATGATGATGATGATGGTAATCATTGGTGGTCAATGACGACGATGATGATGGTGACGATGATAGTCATGATGTTGTTAATGATGATCAGGATGATGATGCTGATAATGATTATGGTGATGATGATGATGGTAATGATAACGCTTCTGATGATAATGATCACAATGATGATGATGGTGGTGCATAATGATGATGATMATCATGATGGTAGTGAAGGTCACAATCTATTTGGGCTATAGTATTTGATAGTTGTCATGCCTTGCCCCTGAATGGATGGATGATGATGATAAATGAAAGTGGTTGATGCTACTACTGATGATGATGGTAACTATGATGATGATACACCGACTATAGTCAACACGATGACCACCAACAGTAAATATACAACATTGATGGGAAATATTTGTGATATTTTGTGGTTGCAGMTGTCCTCTTATTGACAGTCATGCGTTTGACGGTAAACTCTCTGACCCCTGTGGCTTCATAATACCAAATTAAGGCACATTCTAATTGAACTTGGGTAAACTATTACCTATAAAATTACGCAATTGGCTTTGATTATTAGACGATTTGTCTGCCATGTGGTATAAAAAAGTATGTAAGAGTTTGCACTGAGACTTGTAGTAAAAGGGTTTTCGAGTTAACCCGATGTAAGTGCTTGAAACAGAGGTTGCTGGCTATTTCAAGTTCAGTTCGGTAGGTTTTACACGAAAATACTCTCTGTAAATCAAACTTGTTTGTATAACACTAAAAACGTTTGTCGATATAGCCATAAAACTCTTTTATCTGTTTTATATACTGTTTATTCCGGCGTCAGTGATGAGTGGGCTTAGCTGCACGATAATGCAATCTTTTTCGGCAACTGAGTTTCGAGCCGTTCAGGTCCACACGTCACACTGATGTAACACAATATACGTTCAACAAGAGTCGTGCCAGTATTAGTTTCTAAACAACGCTTATCATGAATTAAACACTAGAACCTTCATTCATTTCCGTTCATTTCCGAAAGAACAGCTGACATAAGACTTTAATTGTAGCAACCGAAAGGCTTTATCCATTTGGTACATGATCATTCATGACTAGCACGTGGTATTTAGGTGGAACTCCGGTTATACCCAGAGATCTATGACCTTAGCGAATTGGTTTCACTTATTGAAATGGTAAAGGTGTGTCGCCGTACATAAAGCACGTTCGACTCACCGCTGCTATAAACTCTCCAAGCCTGGGAATGACCAGAGTTTGAGCGTTAAACGAAGCAAGCGAAAGAGAAGATAAGGCGTAGGCTTTCAGTCAAAACGGAATTCCCCATCAAACAGTCGATGGCAAATTCCTCTTCAGTTACAAGGTACTTTCACTTAGATGACGAAGAAAATCCGAGGTGAAAACCATAATTAGTCTGATGATATTTTTACTGCTCATTTACCTTCTGACAAGGCCATTCATTCCGCAGTGTTACGCCCAGATCGATCTCACAAACCCTTTGAAATCTTTCAACGCTTCATGCCTTTGATCCCCTCCATGTAGACACAACAGTCACAACCACACACAGATCGGATTAGACGCGACTCGGAAATAAAATAAAGAGTTGACATAGTTCAAGTTTATACGCCATGACTAAACATGAATATTCATGTTACGTATATAGCGCATTAAACGAAGCGTAAGATACTGTTCAGAGGAAACTTTTTAAATTATCAAATTACGAACGTGCTGTGCCAAGCGGAGAGATTTTTGAATGGGAATAAAAATAACATCTTATTACTAACTTAGCTCCCGAGAAGCTTGGTTTCGGTATTAAAGCGATAATAGAATGTTTGTTCGAGATTTTATGGGTCATAACATGCATTTGCCCTATGGGAAATAAATAGAGTATCTTAGTCAAAAGGATGTGCGTTGGTAGGAATATGGGAAACTGAAGATGGGGTGTTTCTAAATCCTTCCTCCCTTTGCCAAGAACGGCCAACGTCACGTCYGATATAGTCAAATAAATAATACGAAAAAGCCGTAAGAAGAAACATTCTGGAGCAAATTTCATACAATACAATGGCACCGTGTTTTAGGTAAAGTGAAAAAAACTCATCATTTCGAATCCACTAGAATTTTCTACCGAACTTTTTTCTCTAAATGTCTGCGACCTCTTACACAAATTACGCACAAAAATTCCTTATCATTTATTTCCTGTTCAGAAAGCTGGGGGCAGTTCCATACGCAACGTACTTGAATAGTTGTTTCACTCTCGAGAGTAAAACAGAAAGTTTCGCTTGCGTTTTGAATTGAAAACTCTCTATGCTCGTTAATCATAAAACACGAATAGAACGAAAGTCTACGATTTCTAAATAGGATTTTTCTCCTTTCAGCATGGCGCATGTGATTGGTGGGTTCATATCACGTGAACAAAATCCTCGTCGTACGCGGAAATTGAGCAAGGAGAGCGAATGGCTCAAAATGGCGAACTTTCCGATGGCAGCTTCTCGCCATTCACGGTTTTTCTCCCGACTTCGAGACGGCCTACAAGATGCATTTACACACGCAGTGACTCCTAGATTACAGATCGATAAAAAGACTATCGAGAAAACATGGAAATTAATGGACAAAGTGGTAAAGTTGTGTCAAAACCAGCGCATGAATTTGAAGAACAGCCCACCGTATATTCTTGATATCCTTCCCGACACTTATCAGCATTTGAAGCTGATTATTTCCAAGTATGAAGAGCGAATGCACATTCTAAACGACATTGAGTACTTTAGGATATATATCGAAAATCTCATGAAACAGTCGAAACATGCCATTAAATTATTCAAAGATGGAAAGGATAAAATGTTTGATGAGAGCTCGGTGGAGCGACGAAGTCTTACCAAACTGAGTCTTGTTTTCAGTCACATGTTGACAGAACTTAAGGCTTTATTTCCTTCGGGCACCTACATTAGTGATGGTTTTAGAGTTACGAAAGCTGATGCTGCAGACTTTTGGAAAAAGAATTTCGGTACTAGGTAAGGAAGTGTGAATATTGTACGAGTTTATTCTATTGCATCCAGCTCACTTGATTCACTCAGGCGAAGTCAGCAAACACCTTATAATATTTATCCTAACTTTAGTTAGCAATTATTCGTAAAGTATTACTAAAAGGCGTTCCCGGGCTTTAACATCACTATTTTAGACAATAAACTGGTAAATTAAACCAATTTTATCGCGTGAATAMAGAAGCCTTTTTCTTTTAAAGTTCAAAGAAGAATATTGAGACAAATTCAGTCCAAGTGTTGACAATTACTTCCACCGCAGACGGTGGAACATTAATTTTGCCCATTTATTGGCAAGACTTATGGTMTTTAGTCTGATTGCGGACATAAATCAAATTTAGAAACTCTGAATATTTAGATTTTTTTTAGACGCGATTATTTAAAGATGGGTGAAGATTTGGGTTCGATTTCGGGTTAGAAAGAGTGGATTTTAATCGAATGAAAGATCATTTACATCATATTACTGAACACGAATGATGATATTTCGCTTTTTATCGAGAGCCGGTTTGTATTCAAGATTAAGCCTACTCTTTCAGCTGTTGAYAATTTTTGGTTTAGTTTCGGGCGCCCTATCAGCGAATAAGAGAACAATCTATCGACCTTTATACAAACATTGCACGGTCATTGGGCCCTATATATAGTTATTTGTTGACATTGGGTATGCTATTGGGATATTAGATTTGTGACCATGAAAATATAATTGGAAAAGGTGGAATTAATGCTGGTGTATGAACGGTTGCAATATGTTTGGGTGTGTCAAGCAGGACTTGGAAAAAATAAAACTTGTTATACTTGTTCATGCCTGTTAATAAGAACAAACAAATAATAATAATGATAATAATAATAATGATAATAATAATAATGATAATAATAATAATGATAATAATAATAATAATGATAATAATAATGATAATATAATTACTAATAATAAATTTACTATTATTTTCTAGTTCTTATTCAAAAATAACTAATTATTACACTAGTATGAACTTTTATGATTATTGTATGGTGCAGCATTATAAATATCACTATCAGCCTATTTACTTATTATTATTATTATTATTATTATTATTATTATATTTTTATAAGACATAACCATGTTATACTTGAGTAAAAAGGAAGAAGGAAAGAAAGAAATGAATCGCCAGAGGATCACAAACTTCATTAGCTGTTTCGCTGTCATACAGCATTAGCAGTGAGCTAAAGCCAAAGATGAAATAACTACACTACTTCTGAGATTTGCATTTTTCCTTCCTTCCTTCCTTCTATTCTACATACTGTTATGACAGCAAGAACCAAGATGCTGTTTTTTAGTGAAAACACAATTAGTGAGACTAGGTTGAAACAAAAAAAATTCACATACTTATTATRAACACATGCAAATTAGAAGTGGACACACCTTTAAGCTTCTCATATTTCTTTTTGTTTTTGTACAATTAGAACGGTAATTGCACAACTACATTTCAAAGAGAAAATATGGGAGGTGGAAATTTCCTTACATTTTTTCACTGGAAAAGCATATACCCTGTTTTATTACTGGGAGTTGATAATGGAAAAATAGATCAATCTATGTAGTTATGTTGTTTTCCTTTAAATAAAGTTAATGTCATTATTATTATGATATAGTATGTTTGCAGTAGTTTAGTTTACATTGAGGACCCTTGAACCATGAACAATTAGACTCTTTTTTTTTTTTTCACATTTTTAAAATGCATACCATAAATCATTCCATAAAATTTTATTTTGATTACTTGGCATATTTGAATTCAGTGCTTCATTTTCGAAGGTTTAAAACAATAGAAAATTCAGGAAATAATAACCCGAAAAAACTTGAAGTGTTCATGGTTCAAGTGCCCTTGCTGTAATATTTATTACTTGGTGATGTAAATTCTGTAAAAGAAACAATTTTGACAAACATTTAATTATGAATTCTCATGACAGTAGAATACTACTTTAAATTCTTTTATCGAACATAAAGTTTTTATTCAGCTTTTAAAATTAGTATTTTACTGTCATAGACATTCTGATATTATTATTATTTTTATTTAAACATATTGACTCTCTGTGTTCTCTCCAAGAGCTAAGCTCATCATGTGAGATTACACACTATTATTTAGTACGGTAGTATTTAGTATGGAAGTATTGAATAATTCTAAATCATCCTTCCTGTTATAAAATAATGGTCTTTGTCTTTTGTTTGAAGAAATTTATTTTTTTAACACGATTTCCTGTTGTTCTATAGAACTATCATTACGTGGAAGCTGTTCAGACAAACCCTACATAATGAGCATCCTATTGGATCTGGTTTGGAAGCCATTGCGCTCAAGTCTACCATYGACCTCACTTGTAACGACCACATCTCCATATTCGAATTTGATGTTTTTTCAAGACTATTCCAGCCGTGGTCTCACTTGCTTCAAAACTGGAATCTCTTAGCTGTTACACAYCCGGGATACTGTGCATTTATGACTTACGATGAGGTGAAAGCACGGCTCTCTGAACACATGAATAGAGCTGGAAGGTAATTTGACAACATTACCGACATTATTAGTAAATCGTGTAATCCCAGAAATCATCCATACCCACCCCAAAGAGGAATTTAGAATTTCCGAAGAGTAGGGGTTTCAGAGAAAGAACAAAAATTACAGAGTTTGTATGGAAGAAAATTGGWATTTCCGGGGKTAGGGGGTGTCTTAAAAAAATTCCTATGTGAGGGGGCATGAATAATTTTTGCACCTGCATTAACTTGATCTCCTGTTATTAAAATTATTTATTACTGAGGAAGTATTAGCAATGCATTKAGGAGGAAGCAGTATGGGTATTTTTTTGTGAATAAAACTACAATTCCCTAATTAATGGAGTACCTGTGCTCTGGTATAAGATTGAAATGTAAAGTATAGTTTAATAAATGAACAGGAGTGTTTTTTCAGGTTCAAATAATTTAAATTATTAGATTAAATAAGATTTCAAAATCTTTTTAAAAGGGTATCCATTATCAGATATAAAGATCCATGCACGTGATGGATATGAAGGACCTGATAGGTCTAAATATCATTAATTATTCATGAATGTTTGAATAAAATTTAAAATGATAATAATAATTTTTTTTTGTCCAATTTGTGCATTTTATTGACTTTTTATTTTTTTTATTTTTACAATATTTTTTTACAACATTTATAATTCTTACTTGAAAACAATACAAAACAATTTCAAAGACAACGAAAGAAAAGAGAGAAAAAAATTTATAAATTATTTTTATTGTTATCATTGTGATTATGATTATTATTATCATTATTGTTATTATTATTATTATTATTGTTGTTATTCTCAGTCTCTTTTCATCTTGATTCTAACATTTTTTCTTTTGACAACAGTTACATTTTTCGCTTAAGCTGCACCAGGCTTGGTCAGTGGGCAATTGGTTAYGTCACACCTGAGCATACTATTCTACAGACAATCCCACAGAACAGATCACTTTGTCAGGCACTCATAGATGGAGCAAGAGAAGGATAGTAAGTATCATCTGTTACATTAATGGACTACTTYGTCGATACAGTGGCCATCTTCCCAGAGGGCAAAATAAAACTAATTGCKCTGTCCATCTTTTTCAGCTACCTGTATCCAGATGGTTATGACCAAAATCCAGATCTACAGCAATATTTGGTCACGCCCCCTGATGAACACATTAAAGTCACTGAGGAACAGTATGAGTTATACTGTGAAATGGGATCCACTTTCCAGCTCTGTAAGATCTGTGCTGAGAACGACAAGGATGTGCGTATTGAACCATGCGGTCATCTTATGTGTCATAACTGTCTAGAACAGTGGCAAGAGAAAGGTGGYGAGGGATGTCCATTTTGTAGGTCTGAGATTAAAGACATTCATAATATTGTCGTTGATCCTTTCCGTGATGAGCAAGAGGACAGAGGAAGAAGAGCAGCATTAGATAACCWTGAAGAATCATCAGAGTTATATGATGAAGATATATTGGAAGTGAGTGCAAATGAGTATATAGGTTCCTCCCAAAATTACCTTGAATGCAAGGCCAACATGAAAATACTATGGAAATGTCATAAATTGTATTCAGAAAAAAATTGAAATCTTTWGTATTTTTATGTCAGTGGGGTTTAAAGTAATGACTAGTCAGTAACCTGTTATAATATGATTATTGTATAGTTCCAGAAATTATCAATACCCCCTCCCCCCCAGAAATTCCCATTTATTTCTACCATACAAACTCTATTATTTTTGTTTTTTCTCTGACCCCACCCTTCGGAAATTCAAAATTTCTCTGAGCGGTGGATATGGATAATTTTTGGAACTACACATTGGTGTAAAAATTAGTTTTAGCTCGGTCATACCTCATTTCTGGTTCAATGTCACTGGTCAAAATGTCGGGCAAGGAAAAGAATTGACCAGATAAGTTCCAATTCTGGCCAGACGTTGTCCGAAGATTGGCTGTTATTTTAAGCCCTGTTCACTCTCATATCCAAGATAATTACTGTATGAGTAATGGTGTATATAGTGCAGTTTTCGTATGACTGTGAAAAGTCCACGGCATTAACACAGTCGTGACACAGCAAGGAATACGCCAGACAAATCACATTGCACAGGAATTTACTCTCCATCCAATCAAATACCCGGAACACGGCATAAACACAGCGCGGACATGGTCAAGTCAAGATCAGGGCACTTTTAGACCAATCATATTGCGTGTGAAAAAAATCAGCCAAGTAAAATTCTAGAAAGTATCACGGTCACAGCGCTTCACGCTTATGGCACTGAGCTTTTCATAGTCATACAAAAACTGYACTATGGGCACACAACTTGATTATTGTATCCATGTGTTGCACAAGAATATACCTGTTAATAGAAAGTCAATAATAATATGCATAACTCAAGAAATGTTTTGTATTGTCCATTAGTATCCACCCACAAGCTGGCCATCAGACACACAAAGACGCTCCCCACCACAAGGGAACACATTAAGTAACCAACAAGATAGCGACAGCTGCCCTCCTCCTTTACCTCAGAGACGAAATCAAATGTCACATATGAATACTCCTACTTCTCCTACACTAATTGTTACAAAATCATCACCATTTGGCTCACCAAGAAACACCCCAGGAACGTCACCTCGCAGCACACCAAGGAATTCTCCAAGGGTTTCTCCGCGCAGTTCTCCATTTGCCTCTCCGAATGTTTCTCCACAGTGCTCCCCAAACACATCGCCGCAAGGCTCACCCTGTCCGTCTCCGTCAGTCTTCCGAAAAGGTCCRCCTCCTCCGCCGCCTCCTGACTCAGATTCAGAAAGTCCACCTCCTGCTATACCAGAAAGAAAGTACAAACAGAAAGTGGAGAAAAGGATAAATCTAGAAAGGGCACCTGAAACTCCAGGTATAGGGTATGCAGATGTTTCAAGTGCGAAGGCTGCAACACCCAAGTCAAATATCAACAAGAACACCCCTAAAATCAATTATGCTATATTATCATACCCACCACAAGACGACGACAAACCATGTATTAAAGAAAGACAGGAGCATGCTACTAAAGGAAAAGAAAATACTTCAGAAACAAATATTCCAGAAAAGAGTGATAATGACAGTTCCTACGATGTGCCTCTACCAGTCATGAAACAAAAACACACAAAAAAGAAGGATGATCTGTCTGATCAAAATGGCTTCAATTGTTTGTTTGGAAAGGAGGAAGATCCTTTTGCAGATGACCCTTTCAAGGGTACAGAATGGCCATCTCTGCAAACGAATAACGAGGAGAAGAGTGATGACCTCTTAGTCAGTAATCCAACTGGATTCTCAAAACCCAGGGACTYGCGTAAAAACCGTGCTGGCTTTGCCAAAGCTCACTCTACAGAGGATGTACTGGATAATGACCATGCAGCAAAGGACACCAAACTAAGCAATTCCTCATCAGAAATAAGCAACAATAATGAAAAACGTTGTGATAGAAACAATAGCCTGCGACATACACTTGTCTCTAGAAATAGCTGGTCCGGTCCTGCCCATAGTTACAGTAACCCCGCATATTTGGGCACATTTGATCYTTCGCAACTCGAAGGACTAGACGGTGAACGAGAGGACTTATTGGCAAATGCCAGTGCTGATGATAAAATGCAGTTTTACGAAGAGGACTTTCAAATATTAGAAGCGCAAGGTTATCCAAGGGAAGCTATCAAGAGAGCTCTTATTGTAGCTGACAACAATTTTGCAATGGCAAGGAAAATCCTAAGAGAATTTTTTCATACCAAATAGATAGAGAATTCCAACATGATTTGTACATTATCTTAATSAATATTTAGAGAAAAGAAAACTCATTACTTCCACTTCTATAATAATTCGGTTAAATCAGAGCAAATTTCTTCCTACTTTCTATTTTATCAAAATTAAATGCAAAAATAGTTTGACTCATAGGTTTGTTGAGAATAGTAAAGACGAACTTAGTGATAAAGACAGAGTTTACTTGTATTAAAGTCTAGTTATTCGCAGAATAAATCTACCATTTCGTTCTAGAAAGGGTTCACAGTTTCGTGTTTTACCATATGTATTTGTTGTACTCCATTTAGACAAAGGCTCATGAATATGAAAGATATTGAAACCTCCGTTGAATTTGATGTAAATTGAGCTACAAGCATAAATAAATAAATTTAGTAGATAACGATATATTTTATAAGAATGACCTTTAGATTTGTTTTACTGTAATTTTCGTTTGCACAAATTCTAGTGTTTTGAACTGTCCATCAGAATGATTATTCAGTTGTAGTCTGGTTACCTTTGATTGACAGCACCAACAACCAAATAATGCTGAAAGACAGCGATCTAGCACCCAGAGACTGTGTTTCTTCTGGCCTGCGGCCATGAACGAGGGCTCTGGTTTAATCCATTTTGTTGGCGCATGCACAATTTTCCAGAGGTGAAAAATATTCGGTTAACTATGAAAATCAATGAAATCATGCTTTCAGACCAAGTATTGTGTTTACTTCTGATCAAAATAAAAATTARAAGTGTTTTGAGGGACATTAGTGACATTTTACAGAAGCAACTGATTTCTATTCTTAAATTTTTTCACAAGTCTTTGAATGCATGCCCTCATAAAGTGGAAATCCAAGAAATCCTGGTCTCAAAAAATAGATTATGCGAGAGACCTCGTYGTTGGGTACGAAATTGGAAACAGTTAAAACAGAATTTACATGAATTTAAAATTCTCAATATTTACTTGTATTGGGATTCTCTTTTCTGCGAGGTAATTCTGAGCTGACAATACAGCTTCACATTAACAGTTCTCTATGGATCAAACTCTGGATCAATCTYGATACAAGTAATAGTGGTATCGCCTTTCTACCTGTTATTGTCCTGAGCTACTATAGTTTTTAGGGGGGATGGGCCAGGAGACTTGTTACCCTGAATTCCAAAGCATCTCTCGCTCTAGTGCTTCTTGGTCATAGTTTTTGCCTCGTGACAACTAATCCTATGGCCAAGAGGTTCCAGAGTGATACAGCCTGTGGACATACCCAAGGTAGTCTTCTAAGGTTTTGGTCCAAAACTTTAGCTAAAAGACACCATCAAGTGTTAATGAGAGTGAATAGTGTTTTCATTAAAAGTAAATTGTTTTTCTTCAAAACTAATTTTCTTGTTTAAAAAGATTTCTCCTCCAAGCAGGAATCAAAYCTGAAACCTTCTGGTTGCTGGTCAGGTGCTCTAACCTCTAAGCTACTAGAACTCACGTTGCAATTTGCTTACGTCATAGAAGTTTCATCACAGACATGCAAAAATCAGAGCTAAAAACCCTCTACCATTATTTTTGAAGTGCAACCCACAAGTTTTAAAGTCTCATTTGCTGATTAGCATTTTAACAACCATCTATCAAAGAACGGCAATAAAATACACACACATATCTTGAGAAAGATTTTAGATTTTAATTCTCTATAATCTTTATTTCAGCCCAAAATCTCCCTCAAAATCTTGTTTTTTTATTGTAGTTCTTTGATTGGTGGTCTATGAAATGCTAGTCAGAGAACAAGAAATGAAAACTTCAATGAATCGGAAATAATCAAAGACACAGGTTACAGCCAATATGCTTTAATGATTATCAATTGCAATGACAGATTAACAATCTACTTCAGCTTCTTCTTGGGTCGCAGGTTGTTGCTGTGTCCACATTTCTTCTTTCTGCAATTGGTAGCACGGGGATGGAGGCGGGCATAGCACCTTGGTAGGAAAAAAATTATGGATGAATTTCTATAAAACAGGCAAAAAATCCATTTTTCTGACAATACCATTGCAGTTTCTTTTCATAGCTGGAGTGTAAGTTTGCAACACTTCACAACAACAATCTACTCAACCAATGAATCCAAGTGTACAGTAACTTCAAGTCAAATAAAATAGAACTTACTTTCTGCAAATCATCTTTTCACAGTTGTACTTCTGGGCCAAGATACGTAAGCTTGGTTCAATAACACCACCACGCAGACGAAGCACAAGATGGAGTGTTGATTCTAAAAAATGAATTTTAGAAAATCATTGAAAGATTATTCATCTTGGAAAAAAAATTTTTTTAATTTTCATCCATCACTTAGTTTTTGAAATGAATATTCATTTTATGCACAGTTTGTGAACAAAATAAAAGGGTACGTTCAGTCTATTTTCCTATTTCATGTTCTACATAGACCTTTCTGAGATAGTGAATATGGTGCATTGTGGACTAGCTTTGGTACAATGGTGTTGTTTGTACCTAAGCTAGACCATAATGCATCCTGTTTATCATACTCAGAAAAGGCCTACGGCACAGGAAGGCAACAACCACAAAATGAATGAAAACAAATCCAGACCTCTGGTGAATGGCTTACATCAAATCAAAACAACAACCAACAGTAAAAAATCAATGATGTGGAATGATGTGGAAGATGTCAATATTGTTGAATAGTTATAGTGCTTTCCAGGCACACACAAAATTATACAATTTTTGGTTGTGACAACATCACTAGAAAATACAAAGTTTTTAAGGCACATCCCTATAAAAATCTTGGAAAGGCTTTGATTGTCCACCAAAACCTATTTCGTCAGAATGGCAAATTTCAAAATTTTGCTCATATAATTGGGAAGCACTGTAACATGGGTATTAGAGTTGCTTCAAACCTTTCTGGATGTTGTAGTCAGATAGCGTGCGTCCATCTTCAAGTTGCTTTCCGGCAAAGATCAATCGCTGTTGGTCAGGAGGAATACCTGTGGCAAGAATATAATGGAATCAATATATAAATGTAATGCTCATTTGACGACAAATGTAAATTTTGAACTGGGTTAAATTATTATCATTATTATAGAGGGATTTTTTAAAATTTCAAGGAAGGAAATCAGCATACTCTTGCTCTGCCTTTTGGACCCAAAGGTTCTAAAATTACATTCCATTCTCCCATAAAAGGAAAATGTGACTCTTTTGTCTCTCTACGTTTATGTTCACATGAGCGGTTTCTCACGAGCTATGACAAAGGTCAAACGATTTGCAGGTATTTTTAGATCAAAGGCAGCACCTATTCAGTTACTGCGAGACCCTGAGTGACAGTCCAGCTGTTACYTGAACCCATGGCCTCCTGCATAACAGGCCTCTGCCCAACTGACCCAACAAAAAGTGTTTATATAGAACTGCTGGCCTAGAAATATCTTAGTTGTACAAGAGTAACACTTAAGAGAAAAAGCCTAAAAACATGTGGTCTTCATTCAATGATTGAATTTTAATGCAAAAGTTGATTTTTTTGTGTGGAGGGAGTGATGGCTGTGTTCCCATTAGTGGCCAGCAAGAGTAAATTGTACTCTAGGGCACTGTTCCATGGAAACAAGACCAAACACTTATCCACAGCAGCGATAACTGGCACATAAACAGCACATACCAGCAACATGTTACTAGTAAAACAAAGTGTTCATATACCTTCCTTATCTTGAATCTTGGTCTTGACATTTTCTATAGTGTCACTTGGCTCTACCTCAAGGGTGATAGTTTTACCCGTAAGGGTCTTCACGAAGATCTGCATGCTGACAGCAGAAGTATACCCACCTGGAAAATGACAATGAATGTCAATTACTCTAGTATAAAGTAAGAAACGGACCAGATTTCACATATTGGTGAAAAATTCATGTAGGAGYGTGCAGTGAACGTGAAGTGCCATGTCTGAGCATTCCAATTGGACTGAATCATCCCGTGCTGTGATTGGTTCAGAGGATATAATCAATTCTGTGCATTAATTTTGTGCTGTGGCCATATTGTAATCTTTTTACATTAATATGAAATCTGCTGTATTAAAATATTTATAAAGCTTGAACTATAAAAAGGAAATAATATTATCTAGTTTCACATCACTCATAAACGTGATCAATGACTGCAGTTATTTAATATACAATGAAAGAAAACCTTACAAAAAATTTCACCCTCAAAAGAAATGTAAAAAATCTCTATGAGTGATGACTAAAAACGATAGGTAAATCAGAAAGGTTACACAATTGGACAACTAAATACTAAGATACTAAGATAAGCTTATAATACGAGAGACTTTACATGATCTTCATACGTTATTTTTATGTGGTTATTGGACGAGTAAGTTGTAAATTGGCATAATATCATTAGGAGTAATGTTTGAAGTTACGTTTTGGAGTGAGAAATAGGAATAAGACGAAGCATAGGAATAATAATAGGCGGTTTTGTTGGTCTCATAAGAAAAAATGTCCGCCATCTTACCTCGTGTCTTGTTCGAAAGGGAACCACTTAACTGTGGGGCGGACCTTTGATAACCCAAGGGTTAATGGACCAACACAGGAAGCCCAGCTTTTTTCTTATGCGCAAATTTACAAAAAAAAGTTAACATTTTGATATTATAAACAAAATCAAATACAACGTTAAATACAAAATTAAAACATTAATTAGAAGGACTTTTTAGATCTATTGATTTTTTTCATTTTTTGAGAACTTTATAAATTTTTCTTGATCAATTTTTTTAATGAGCGTTAGCATAAGAAGAGTGCATGAAAGTAATGCCTAACTTTTCCTCTATAAATGTATAGTTTATTCTTTATTTTCCATCTTTTCTTTATTCGAGATTTTTTAAGATGACGTTATGACGAAGCTAATTATAGCTTGGGCTTCCTGTGTAGGATTCCCTTTGTAAGCACCAGTCCCCAGACAAGTTGCGCATCCAACATGGCGGCTACAAGTGAAAATATTGCTGTCAATCGAACTGGATGTTTTTCTACAGCAGAATGGCTGGTTGAAAGGGCAAGACAGAGCTTAAAGCACAAGGATTTGTACGAAGCTAAGTCATGGCTTCTCACGGCGAAAACACTGTATCCAAGAGACTTTCACGTGCAGGTAAAATATTTATCTTAGACTTTGTTTATTGATCAAAAATCAAATTGTTCCATGTAAGATGAAGTTTTACATGTATAATAACGATATTATAATATTGTATTATACAAAATTTAATGGAAAAAAACTTTATTCCCCTTGGCTTTCCAAAGACTAAGGAGGGTCTGTGGAGGATATGTTTAGAATAGAATAGAGTACCTTTATTACACGAAAATATTTAAAGCTAAAAGCCTGTGGGATAAGGAATTATGCATGGATGTTTTCTTGTTTTGTTTTTGTTTACACTTTATAGATAARATGCTGATGCAATCATTCCTTTGCTTATCTAGTTGTTTCTTTGAACCTTTTTACTCAATTTCTCAATCTTGTTCATTCATTTGTTCATTTGTTCATTCATTTATTCATTTATTTATTTATTTTGCTTCCAGCATGAGGCTTATAACATTGAAAGAAATGCCAAGAAAGTGAAGGAGTCTGCCATTTTGTTTTATGACATGTAAGTGGGCTTTTTTATTATTTAAACTTTTTTTTTCAAATACATTAACTCTAAGAGCGAAAGTGCTTGTCTAGGAGGTCTACGTAGACTATGCTTTATCCCCAATGCTGCAATGACAAGGAAATATATTTATAGCCATAGTAATAAAATAATAAATAAAAATAGCAATAATTAGCACCTCTCTAAAAATTACTGCTGAGAGAGAGTGTGTAATAAGTGTGCAATAAAGATCATTATTATTTTTTCACTAAACTCCAATTGGAATTTAGAAGTGGATTTTTGTGAAGGGAGAAAAATCAGAGAATCCCAACTGTCAAGCAACTTAACTTTGCCAACAACAGACTCACAGAGTAATAAAAGGCACCCATGCTTCACTGAAATACTGACATGTATTATTTTCTTACATTTTACAGGTTTGTGCAGTTTCCAAATGAAAGTTTATTATGGGAAGATATCCAGAATATCACAGAAGCTTTGGAAAGAAATGAAATTGATCCTCAAGGAGTGTTTTTAAAAGGTAAAAAATATATCCCTAACGGTATCTTTACCATGGTTGCAATGTTTTTCTATGTTTTTGCAATGTTGTGCTATTTCACAGATATTTGGTTTACACTCCAATAGAAATGAATAAATGTTTTCCTTTTTTAAAGAAATGTTCAACAGTCTCCCTCAAGATGCCCAAAGAGAAATTCTTCTACAAGCAGCAGGTTTGGAAGTGTTTAAATATAATAGGCCATATCCCACTTGTGTCAGTAGTGTACTTAACACTATGCCAATTTACCTGGATATGTTGAACCTCCAATTTCTCAAACCTTCTCCTTGGTCCCTAGGAAGTCTGAGTTAGGGCCTTCAATGTGTTTATTAAATATGATTAAATTATCTTTTAAACATACTCAATTTTCAATCTTGTTTATTCCAGGACGGTGTAAAGACTGCATTGAAAAATGTCGCATGATGCTCCTACTTATGAGAAGATTTCCAGATGCTATTCCTAAGAATGGGGTAACAAATTTTTGCATTTTATCATTGCCGTCATATAACTGCATGATGAACCATATTTTTTCATGCAATCAAAAGAGAGAAAATCTGGGGGGCGGTTATACTCCCCTATATTTGCTATACAGGTATGTGCCGCCAAACAGGATGGTTTTCAGCGATTCTATTCTGGAACAGGGTATATAAAATCATGCTCTCTCCTCTCTGGAACAGGGTATCTATTTTCGCACCACCAAAAAAGGTTATGGTTTTCAGCGATCTTGCTCTGGAATAGGGTATGAATTTCAGAGATTTTACTCTGGTAGAACAGGGTCAAATTTCAGAGGGCTCAGCGGCACATCCCTACATCCTCACATCCCCCCCCCGGGGAGAAAATGTACACTCTTAGAGGTTTACTAACTTTCTTTTGCTAGATTACTTTGACCGAGATGTTGATAGATGCAGAAAACTCAGAGTATCCAACAAACCCTCTGAATCAATACAGAAAACTATTGGGTTTGTATAAAATAAATTTCTGATATATACTGTTAGACTGATGACATACCATTTGAGAAGGAGGGGTGGGGTTAACAGGAAAGAAAATAATTATCAGTTTATCATATACACATGAAATGTTTTTCATATGTCTAATATTACTTGTCTTTACAGTTAATGATGTGCTGCCTCATCTTTTGACAAGCGAGAGAGTTGTTATCACAGAAAACTGGTCTGCCGAAACAGAGAAAGAGGTAGGTATAAATATGACAGTTATGATAATTATGATAGTGATGATATCAATGGCGATGGTTGATGATGGAGATGATGATGATGATGATGAATGGTGATAATGAATGATGGTGATGATGAATGAGGATGATGATGAATGATGATTATGATGATGATGATGCATGATGGTGATGACAATGGTGATGATGATAATGATGACAATGTAGTTTTTCTTATTCCTTTCAACATAGGGACGTCAACCAGGAATTTCACAACCGACAGTTCTAAAATGGTTAGAACTCAGCATACAATTCTATTCTTTCTGTGCCACTTTCCTACCCAACCCTGTGGAACAACAACTTCTATCACCTACAGCCTCATCTGGGCCTCAAGTCAAAGATACCCGAGAAATTGTATCAAGCGTACAAGAAGGGAGGGGTCCCTGGGGATCACTTTTTGACATCTTCTGTTTAGTGGCTAAGAAGTGTGAATGGACTGAAATTCTGAGGACACAAGACATGTTAAACCCTGTTGTGCACAGGTAAGGTTAAAATAAAATTTTCAAATTCCTGTTATTTTATTTTGGTATCCCTGTGTCAACCATTACCACAGGTATCCCAATATTGCATTTATGAGTATTTGTAGATTCCTGATAAATAATTTATATTTTTAGGAGCATCAAAGAAAGATGGTTATGTATTTCAGAAATTCATCAATGGCTGAAAAAGGCAGCAAAACATGGGACAACTGAAAGAGTTATCAATGAATCTCAGGAGAAAACTGGAGTTTTTTATGCCATTATTATTATATTTTTCCAGTCAGTTTGGGAGTACTGCAAAGTCGTTAATAAGCTTGACTCTGGAGGTGAGTAACAAGGGAAATTTTCTACCATGGTGTTTTTGATTTTTAAAGTTTCAATTTGGTTTTTACTAAAAGCTTGATGGATGGTTGCAAAATAGTCAGCTGATGGTTGACGGACAATGCTGGTAAAGTTTCAACTGATGACCGGTCAACGGTTAACCATGGTTGCCAAATAGTCAGCTGATGGTTGACAGACAATGTTGATAAAGTTTCAATTGATGACCCACCAATGCTCAACCAACTGTCAATCAATACCTGTTTGCTGGTCATAAAATAAACAATTTCCAATTTTCAATTTTAAAAAGGAAAATTTTCTTTTACAAATATACTGAAATTCTAAACAAATGGCACTTTCAGTGTTTTATCCTTTCATGGTGTTGCTGGAAAAGGTTATTTAAGTTTTCCAAACCATTGCCTGGTTTTTCTAAACTCTTTGTCGGAGGCAAAATGTTATTGACAGACAACGACAACAACAATATTTATTTTATTACTTTAGTCATGCATATTTACAAAAAAATTGTTCCTGAGGAATCTTGCTCAAATTGAAAAGATAATTGTTTTGTCTCACTTGGGCTATTTTTGATTTTAGTGAACACAAGTCTCTCATCAAGTGTTCCATTAGTACTCCTAGAGGATGTGGGTGCCGATAAAACTAGTATAGATGGCTGGGCAGGAGGGGCGTCATCTGAAGGAAGGTCAGTCAAACACTGTTAACTCTAAGTACCCCTAAGTGGACCCCTTGTCATAAAGAGTGTCTGCTGAATAGAGACTTGTCTTGCGGTACATATAGTTGTACCCCTATTAAGTGGACACCTTTGGGATCTTGCTTGGTGTTCAGTTAATGAAAGGCATCCACTGAATAGAAGTTTGTATTTTAATGTTAACACAGAAGAAAAATTTCTGGATTGTTCAACTAGATATTTGTTTAATGAAGGGTGTCTGCTAATAGAAGTATCACTCAGGTATGTTTTTTATTACAGCTCAGCTCCTAAGAAGAAAAAGAAGAAAGGTGGAACGGTATGTAATAAGTTGGTTTCTAAAGGAGCTTTGAACAGCACATGAACTGAAAAAGTTGAGTTATTCATTTTTTAAAAAACAGGCACCATCGTCTCCATCAAAAGAGGATTCAAGGGCCAAACAGACAGCTACCATAACAGTTAATAAAAGTAAGAATTCTTTACTTTTCAGGTCTTAATAGTAATGGCGGACATCAGACAATATCTGATTAAAATTGGTGCATGTCTGACACTTGAGAGAACCCTCCCACAAGAAACATCGTCTTGACATCTGCCAGTTTCTCAATGCGCAGAAGACTGCTTATCATATTGACAGTCTTTTTGATCACAGCCTTGTAAAATTTCTATAATTTCTAAGTGGACCAATGAGACCAATGCTGATCTCACTGTTGGTATAATGCAATCATAGGTTCTCATTAATGTTGTCATCTGTCCCAATAATATGACTGTACGAGTCAACAAAGTTAAATGGAAGAACAATGCTCTGTAATTTTTTCGTGGGATTCTACCAGCTCACTATATAGACCATGCTGATGAGGCCCAATACAGGCTGAAACAGCTGTCCACGGTTTCTAGTTGAGCTGGCTCATTTTTTACGTGACTTGGAGTTGTGAAAGGCCCATTGGCCCTCTTCTTTAGTTGTTCCATACAAGGCTCGTAATTTACCTATTACACATGTTCTTATATTATTTCTGTATCTTCTTTTAATGAGGTTGTGGTAACGTGAGCACAAGTCTTCCTGATGAGTTTGTGGTTTCTGTCGATACATGGCACATTCTTAACACCCATAGTGACTACAAGAGTGGTAAGAATTTTACTCTGATCTTAAAACTGAAATGCAATATCTAAAAACTTCAAAAGAACTTACAAATAAGGAAAACTGAAATGTGTAGTTACATAAATGATCCATACCCACCCCACAGAAGAATTACAGAGCTTGTATGAAAGAAAATTGGAATTTCTGGGGGTAGGGGTGTCTGTAAAAAAAATTGTGGGGGGATGGGGAGGAGTATTGATAATTTCTTGAACTACACAATGTGAAATAAATTATCATTCTCTGTAGTGAGTAGCATTACCTTACTCTTTCACTGGGATTGTGTAGAAAACAGTTTTACCTTTTCGTTTTGATATTAGGTTTCACTCGAGTGCTAGCAGAATGGCATATTGACCAATGGATTTGGATGGAATCTTTTAAAGTAGACAGAATGGTGTACAAGGTAAAGACTTYAGCAGCATAAAACATACATGTACCTCCCTCACTCCATCAAAAAATTTCCTCCCTTTCAATAGTTTCTTTTTTCTTTTTTCRTAAAAGGCCAAATACAAGAAGGTGGTTGACTTCCTTAAAGAACAGAAAGGTTTTCTGGAGTCAGATCCCTTTGCACAGCAAGAGGTTATAGATTTTGAATTTTCAAATATTTTTTTCAGTCGTTTTTATTTCAAATTTTAAAATTTGATTCTTCTTTTGATGTGTTAGGTCTTCATCCGTGGGAGTTTACAAATGTCTTGCTGTTATTTTTATCTTGGAGAATACAGGGTTAGTTATTCAGCTTCTTGTTTCTATTTCTTTCTTTTTTTTTTCTTTTTTTTGCTTAAAAAAAATCTCCAGTCCTTCATGTAATTTACTCTTATCTCAATCCCCAATCAGCTTGTTTTTCCTTTTCCCCCTTCTCTTCTTCTCTCCATTATTGATTTAATATTCATTAACTTAGCTTTAACCCTTTGTTTTCTTAACCTGCTGTTAATTAGAAACAAAAAGACTGGGGCTAACTAGAAAACTTTCCAGTTAGCTTAGCCCTCAGGCTCTATAATTACATAAGAATTTTGTACAACTATATATCCCTATAACAGATCGTTATTTATTACTATTGTATAAAAATACGACTCTAAAGAGCAATAAAGACAAACTAACTAATCCTCTCTTCTCAATTTCTCTCTCTAAAGCCACACAGTTTTTAAGTTAACCCTCTTCTTCAATCCATTTTACTTCCCTAACATCCCCTTTCCCTTCCCTTTCTTACATTCCCTCAGACACTCCCCCCTTGCATTCCTTTTCCTTTCCTCTCATCCTCCCTTTACTCTTACCCTTCCTACCTCTTTCCATTTTTTCCACTCAGTAACTCCTTTTTCCCATTTTTTCAGAATTCCTGTGCAGAAGCTCTCAACGCATTGCGGTTTTTTAGCTCCCAGAGTATAAATACCACTGATGTCAAGTCCCTCAAAAGAGGGATCTCAACAATGCAGGGCTCATCTAACAGGGACACAAATGCTATGGGGCCCTCACAGCTCATTTTTCCAGGTACCACTGAGTGTTTCTTATTGATCAAGAATAGCAGCAATTTGAGAATTTTGTTGTGTGTATTATAATTGATTGTATTATTTTGCAGGTCGAGTTCTACAGCTCATTCCATGTACAGAAGGAGAAGCTCTGTCATTCTGTGTTCGCCTCCTTATCACATGCTTCAAAGTAAGAATTCTCACGTGACCTAAATTACGTCATCATTTGGGTCATCAGTGACGTCATCATTGGTCTATTTGGTAACCTACTAGGGGGGGGGGGGGTTATTAATAAAAAAACGTTGCGCGGGTTTTCAAGACTCGTGGACATATCGCCACACTTAATTGGGTTCCCACAAACAACCAATCAAACAGCATGAAAGTCCACGTCGTCCAATCACAAGACTCTGATACGGAAGCCATTTAAGAACCAGCATACCGCACGTTTTAACGAACTTTTACTATATGTTTACACAGCAAAAAATTTCCCACGAGACTCGCTCTGGAGATCTCGTTGGTCACATGATAATACTCCTGCAATATGATTGGCCAAAAGAAGACCAAACATTCTACGAGCTGCTGGAGAGAATTCGGTCGCATGGCGGGCTCACATATCGGAAATTCTTCAATTATATTGTCAGTATCCTTTTTATAAGTTGTACTAATTATTAAATTTTTTGACTTGCGAAGGTTTAGCTTTTCATTGGTCTATCGAAGGCACTCCTTTTGATCTGATTGCATTTGGATAACGAAAAGCCAGCTGTATATTGAAATTGGGTTTGTAAAAAATAAACGGTTCATAAGTGCCATGCCTTGATCCTGAGCGTGACCTTGACCGTGCTGTGTCCCGTGCTGTGTCCCCTGCTGTGTCCCTGTGATTGGTTGTTGTAATTGGTTCATAGGTGGTTGTCAATTCCGTTCCATGACGTCACCTCGTTTTGTCCCTTTTTACAGTTATATGAAACTACCCTATCCTAAGGAGAAAGTGTCGCTTGATCAGTAGGGTGGGGATGGCGGTGGTATGCAGTGAAGCGACGGACCTGTAGTTTGATCCTCCTACAATGATCTTGGTCAGTGGCTTTGACTTTTCTTCAATCCATCTGAGGGACGGGACGGTCGCTGTCTCGCCGGTGTGGTCTTTGAACTTCAAATTTTTGTTTTTATTTTGTATCTGATTAAATTAATTTTGATTTTTTGAGCTCCCCTTCCTTGACTCCTTTAAAACCAGATATCGACATTTTGGAAGAGTTTGCGTATTTGAGTAGCGAAGGAGTTCTCAAATTAGAGCTTCTTCCCAAGTCTACATCAACATCAAGGTAAGCAACTCCTCTCTTCCATTTTCTGTTCCTTCTTGGCCATAATTTTCCTCTGGCTTTGTTTTCTCTCCGCGGCCTTACTAAATTAACATTTACCGGAACCAATCTGTCTGGTTGGAAATTCGTTTGCTATAATGCTAAGAAAAGAGCGGCAAACTTTGACTTCCGACAAATGGGACACACGTCTACGGAAAGAACTGGAACGGGTAAAGTGGATTACCTCAATCGGAAGACCGAACTTTCCAATCGGAATGACACATATGCTAGTTGTTTTTACACCCGGAATTTCGGCTTTCTCCTGGTAAATCGTAAGCATCCCCGATCTCCGAGTGAGTCAGTGGATGGAACTTGGTGGAAGCCTAATATAATGACTATGTATTTATTTCCTTTATAGGTCCCGAACAGTAACACGTGGTGTCAACAAAGGAGCTAAAGAAGACTTCAGGGCTACGCTGGAGAAGCAGGTCTCGCGAAGTGAAGAAAACATCGAAGTTATCTTAAGAACTTTTCTCGAGGAAGAACGAGATTCCATTATTAATTGCCTATAAAATCGGCGTACTAAAACTACCACTGTCAACTTGCTCGACTGAGTAAAATTTTTACTTGTTTCCATTTTTAAACCCTCTCTTGAACGACCAGAGGCGACCATCGAGCACAAACAACCACCTTTCGCTCAAGTCAGCTAGCCACTCGCAAAAAGTCTGTCTTGTTAAGAATCTTAATAAACCTTTCCTGGACACCCATACTCGTTTTCCAAAAAAATATTTCTTGAAAGAACACAAAAGATTGTTGTATATACGTTTCTCACTAAAATATAGTATTCTATGCTGACTTTTTCAGTGAGAAGAAATAAATAAACTTAGAACGAAATAATGGTCTTCTTTCATAGTATAATGGGATATCACTAGAATTAGGGGTAGCAAATTATTCAAAATCTCTTTCCTTCTTGCTTAGTTTATTTGCTTGTTTGTTTGTTGTTCCAGTCACGTGATCGATCTCCGCCATATTGGATCGGAAAATGTTCTTCATGTTCTTTATCAAGCTAAATTTTCTTATTTAAACTCCTAGCCTCAAGAAGATAAGGCCACTAAACTCCATCCCCTGACCACGGACAGCATAAGATGACCGCATTGTTTACCCAAAGCTTTTAAAAACGTGAAGTTCGTTTCTAAGTTTACGATCGAAAAAGCTGCACTGAATTATGAAAAAGACGAGCTATCTCTCCACCAACCAAAACGTAAACCCAAACTGACTGAAGATGGAAAAATCGGTTTCGGGGAAATCTGACTTCTGCATTTGCATCGAAAGGAATGCTAAGATTTTGCCGACTTTCCCATCGAAGCTTATGGCCAGTATTGACCCTGACCAAATGAAACTCCCAAAACTTACTACATGCATATAATTCTCTACTAGAAGTTTGAGAAACTTAACTTATTAGTTCATCTATTAAATAGATTAAAACTAGCCTTAGTGTTGGCTAATACAATTTTAGAGAACTTGTCCTCAAACACTCGTTGATCTTTACTACAAAAGCTATGGCGTACGCTGTGCTATCCCTCGGAGAGCGAAGAATTTCTTAAGACGTTTTCTGTGCTAATTTAGTGTTTTCGTGAAGTGCTCAGCTATACTGTATAGCAAGGAATTGGGGTTATTTCGGTTCACTTTTAGTAAAATACTATGAAGCAAGCTAGTCAATGCCAGTGGGCGTTGTTAGGAGATCCCATTGAACAAGGGAATCGCTGCTGCGCGAACCTGGGCCCAACGCGGGGAACTGGGTCCGATCGCTATCGAATGGTGATTCCCTGAGTTTTCCTCTGGTCAAAACATCATGGACGACTGTGACGTAATCTATGTGGTCATTTACTCCAGTAAACTTAGAATAATATAATTCTAGTCCGGAGTATATACAGGGAATAAAAAAGTTCTAAGAATTGTTGAAATTGGTTGGACGATCGCGAATGCATGTCAGTAGAATATAGAAGGAAGCAATTGCGCGTATTGGACTTTGGAGATGAACCATTTCTGAACCATTTGAGTATCTTGGTTAAAAGGAGCGACAAAGGCGAGGTTAGTCATGAATTTTAGTCCAACAAACAACTCCTCGTAAAATTCTCTTAGAGTTTATTCTAGAAACGTTAAGAACGGTCTTAGATATATTTGGTATTTCATCCAAATGTTCTATATTGTCATTTCTTCTATTCTACACGTGATGAGTAGTGTAAAACAGAGAAAATTTCGCAATGAAATTTAGGCTAGCGAGAAATTTGACTCAGTTTGGCAGAACCATTTCCCAAGGTTTGCTTGGCGACATGTTTCGTGAGGGGAAAACCCGCAAGACAACTCGGAGTAAACGTTGAAAAAAGCCCTCAATATTCTGTTAGGTGTCGAAGATTTTTTAAATGATAACACTTAGACACTAATTGACATTTACTATTGATAATTCATAGATTCAAAAGTGTTCTAAAGGAATAAACAACAAGGAAATGCTGGTTTTTTTTGCTTTCTATGTGTCCGTCTCAGTTGAACTCAATGCGTCGGATTCAAAGACTTTTTCATCGATTTTTGGATTAAAAAATACCTATCCTTGAATCTAAACACGAAAAAATTATGTCATTTAGCTACAGAACGATAGCATAACAGGTGCAAAAGCTTAGTTGTTAGTAAACAAAGTCTAAGGGAGAAATCTGGGAACGGAGGTCCGTCCAAGGATGGAGCGAAGACGGTCGAAAAATTTAAAGTTTTAATCTGCTCATAAATTTGTGCTTACTTTCTATTTTTTGAGTATATTATTCTTAATGGCTGTTGTTTTATTATCTTAGACCTTTGCTGAAATAAAATTCGTATAAATAAATTTAAACTTTCTTAAAGTCTTGTTCCTCCCATAAGCCGTAGGGAACAGAGAATGCTGCGACAGAAAAAATACCCCGAGAAAAGTATATAGAAGCTCTTACCTGATTGGTCTTAATGTAACATTATTATCTCAGGAAATATTTCACGAAAATTTATGCGTTTGATAAATTTAGACTTAAATCGAAAACAGAAGCTATTTCGAGTGTATTTGTTTGCAATTTGATGTTTTTAAGTATAGTAAAGTATGGTATGTGTTTAGGTGTTTAGGAGAGTACTTGTATGAGTCAACCAATCAAACGGGATTTTATAATTAGGTTTAATAAATGTTGTACCCATGCGCTCACGGTAGGACAGGACAAGCAGTAAATTACAAGATGGCGCGCTTAAAGGTTCAAGGGGCTAGGAAGGTTGGAAGACCGCCTAAAAACCCCCAAAATACCCAACGATTCAAGCCAAAAATCCTCAAACAGAGAAAGAAACAACTGAATTCCCAGGAATTTAAGCCACATGTTATTTCTGCCCGTCGTTATCGAGAGATCTTTGGTAGTTCAGACGATGAGGTGATTCAATTTTCTTCCCGCGCCGTTATGTTGTTGGCCAAGTTACTTTATCGGCATGCTGGTGATATATCTCTAACGGTTTGTTCTTCTTTATTTATATAGGAGGAAGACTTCTATGGATTCCGTTCAGAAGATTTAGGGCTTGTTGCGTATCGAAAAATAACATCTCCGATCAGCAGTTCGCCCAGAACGTTTGGTAATAAAGGAAAACATGGCGTCCTTTCTCTACAATCAGATCTATCGTGGAACTCTCCCAAAAAATCCTTTCAACAAATACCCCTTGATAGACAGGACTCTAAGGAAGAAAGAGAAGAAAATAAGCTTTCTAAATCTGAAAATGTCTATGCTAAACAGTATAGGAAAAGGGAGAGTTACGAGAGGAAGTATACGTATACACCAACTAAATTGATTCCTAAGACGACAGAACCTTCGCCAAAATTGAAGTCGACGTCCAAAGTAAAGTTCAATTTTGCTCCGCGAGGGGAAAGACTGATTAATGAAATTAATAGTAATCAAGATAATACAGACTTAACTGTTCCCGAGAGTAGCAAAAATACCCTTCCTTCTGCTAAAAGAAAACCTCAATCAGTGGCTAAAATGCTGCTTGCCAAGGCCAAGGGAGGTAAGTCACTACAGATTCGCAGACAACAGCAAGTTATAACCATCAAACCTCCACCTCCACAACCTGTAGACAAACCTCCTGTCAAAACAGATGGATCTGAAGTGAGATCAAGATCTGGTCGAGTAGTAAAGGCCAAGAAACTTGATTATAATGATTTTATAACACCTTCAAGAGTTGAAGCCAAGAGAAAGGGAGACCCCACGTTGACAAAAAGTCTTCCCCAAAAACGAAGTTTGGAAAATGGCGAGATGCCTGTATCGAAGATACAACGTGTTGACGAGGATGAAGACGTATCTAAAGGTAGGTATTCAGCTTTCTTATTACCACAGTGGATTTATTGTCTAGGTATTCTGGAAAATCTGTAGCAAAACATTGCTCTGGCGTGAGAATGAATCCTGCCAAATGCATTGATCATATGCTCATTCAAATTCAAAAATTGGAAAAAATTCTTTAATGTTAAAAAAACTTAAGCAATTATCTTCAATTTGTCTACTGATTCTTAACAGAACATATCATCAGTTCTGAAAATTAGGATTATATTCATGTCCCATTATTTGTCCCATTTGATTTTTTTGGGGG
>NW_022261447.1:24643-37428 GCF_009602425.1 Actinia tenebrosa | reverse complement strand
GGACTGCTATGGAGGGAGAATAGTAACTAACTCGCACCGCAGGGATTTATGGGACTGCTATGGAGGGAGAATAGTAACTAACTCGCACCGCATGGAATTATGGGACTGCTATGAAGGGAGAATGGTAACTAACTCGCACCGCAGAAATTTATGGGTCTGCTCTGTATAGATTGCATTAACTCTTTATTTTAATTAATTTGCAGGAGTTAAAAGAAAATCCATCGGGATGCTGTAGAACAGAAGTCTATAAAAGGTAAAATATTCATTCTTTAGCATCTTTAGTTCGAGTATATTTTTTCTATTTTTGATTGTTAGGTCATTCCCTTGATTATTTCTTTGTGTGTACGTGACTCAAGCCAAAAATGATATTGAGTAGTGAATGTTAGTGCTAATAAAGACATCATATTTCTGCAGGACCAAGAAATACGACATGTTTGCTTTCCTCTCTTCTATCTACCGTACACCGCCTCAGTTAGCGGACGACGCAGACGACCAGGATTGGTCCGAGCCAAACTACGATAACCCAATGGCTGTCAAGTAAGTAACCAAACTCGTTGTTTCTATACTCACAATGGCAATCCACTGCTTGGAAATTTAAGTTTCGAGTTCTTGTGTTCTGTACGAATACATGTAGATTTTGAAGCGGTTTTTGTATGAGTTGAAAAACGATATGGCAAATTCGTAGTCGTACTGTATCTTACTGTATCGTAGTTACGTTTGTGATTGCATACATTAATGGACTACGGACTAGACTAGACTACGGGAAACCCTTTTACTGTTACCTGTCGTACCGTGTACGTGCTGTAAGTCAGTGTTGTAGGTTCTAGTCCCACTCTTACGAAAACCGCAATAGCTCAGTTATGTTTCAATTCATCCAACAGGCGAGCAACAGCACTTGATCTTCCTATGGCCATGCGTTACCGGCAGCTCAAAGAAAACGGGTACAACAAGAACTCGGTCGCAGTATACAGGTAAAATGAAAGAATCCTATCTTCATTTTTTAAGCACTGTGATTGGATGGTGTGCGTATTTCTCGCTTTTTGATTAGTACATAGTCGAATCCATTTGGATGTCACTACCGTGCGTGACAAAGTAGCGTGACATGCCAAAATTTCATACCATATTTTAAAAAAGACGTACGATACGATGATTAGATGAATGGTGATCTTGCGCGATGTGATTGGTTCAACAGCTATCGTTACTCCCTTACCGTGACCGTGCCGTGCATATCAGTGAGATTTTCACAGTCACGAAATCTCTTCTCTATCTCGTTTTGATTATTATCATTATTGTATTGCACAGGTCTGGTATTCACGGGCGTGGCTTGTACTGTGCTCGTAACATCGCTGCTGGCGAACTAGTTATCGAGTACTCTGGAGTATTGATAAGATCATCGCTCACCGACAAACGAGAAAAATACTACGACAGTAAGGTATGAAGACAGTATACCGATATACGTGCAGAAAATTATGCGTGGGTTAAATTGCTCGATTGGTTGGACGGTCGGGGTTGGTTGCTCGGTCGTTTGGTTAGTCGGAAGGTTGGTCGATGGAGTACTTGGCACTTATTGTAATATTTGAAATCCTTATATGTCTTTGGTATCATTTGTTGGGCATTGATTTGCCGATCGGTTTCGGTCGGTCTTGGTGAATAGTTTGTTTTCTAATTATTTTTGGTATCATTTGTTGGGCATTGATTTGCCGATCGGTTTCGGTCGGTCTTGGTTAGATGGTCGGACGGTCGGTCGGTGAATAGGATTGATTCTAATTATCTTTGGTATCGTTCGTAGGGCATTGGTTGCTACATGTTTCGCGTCGATGAGATCAACGTAGTTGACGCCACAACGTCTGGTAACGCTGCCAGGTTTATCAATCATTCTTGTGAGGTAAGACCCTTGCAGTTTTAAGGCTTTCTGCGATTTATTTTGCATGGAATAGGTTCGTTTGACCTCTGATTTTCATTGTCTTTTATCCTAAAGTGTAACTGCTATTCAAAGATCGCAACAGTAGACGGACAGAAGAAGATTCTGATATTTGCTGCAAGAAGGTTTGTATTCTAAGTTCTTGATTACTTCGACACGGATAAAAAATACTGCGCATGCTTAGGAAAAAGGCGGGAAAATTGTGTAAGAACTGCAAAAGTTGAACTTCATGAAAGAAAGAACGCCTTATTTATCCATTGTTTTCAATGCGTAAGGCTCATGTGAAGTTCCAAGCTTGATTGGAAGCTAAGCTCTTTATAGAATCAGACTTGAATCATGGATTTATCTGTCAACAGCATCTCCCGAGGTGAAGAATTAACTTACGATTACAAGTTCCCGGTAGAAGATGAGAAGTTACCCTGTCTGTGCAACTCCAAACGATGCAGAAAATACCTCAACTAACCGTCTCCAAATACAGGGCTTCTAACCTAGAATAACTTATTTCGAATGTCTGCAAATCGACTGTGATTTCTAATTGCATCGCTCATTCTTTTTCAAACACAAAATTACCTTTCCCCCCTGCTTTTTTAACCCGTCCAAAAGAATTTTCGAGTCCTTTGTCGTGCGTTTTAAAGTAATGGGGAATTTTGTATGACAGACGTACGGAATGTTGACTCTTAAATGGCTTCCGCATTCCTATTGGTTAAAAATAGTTTGATTTGTTTAGACAATTTCGAGTTACTCTAGTGTCAGTTTTCCGATAAACGAAATTTTCAATTTCAAATTTTTTCGAAATTTTCTGCTTAAATTCTAATTTTATAGAATGCCATTTTGAATGTTCAGGATGTCTCAAAGTGACTCTCTGCTCATCTCGAGGCCAGGTTACATTTCAAAATAGCCGCCGTATCGGTAAAAATGGTCTTTTTGACCCATTTGAAGAGTGCGTCTTTCTCTTTGACCGGCACACAAAATCGAATGAACATTTCATAGGATTTGAAATGATTGGATTTATAGGGTTTGTAGATACATTGATTCTTCAATGAATTTTTATTTAAATACAACAGCTTAAAGCCAGGCGTTCTTTCGCGCTTCTATGACGTCCTGATCATACGTAATAAAAATGTCAAAGTAAAACTAAGGGGGTGGGGGTTGTTGCTATTTGTAAACACTGAATTTTCGAGGCTTCATATTAGCACGCATTTCAGAAGTGTTTTTGAATTCGCAATATTCAAACTTGAACCCCGAAATTTGTATTTTTAACTTCGTGATGTAGTAGTAGACTCTTGTTTTCTACTCGCTTTGATAATATTAATATAATCTTTCCAAGCCGTTTCTGAATTATTTACATTACAGTCACCATGGAAACGAACGAGTCCGCTTATAATATTGGCCGTGTAAATTATTATTTGAGAATAAAATATCCTTGTAAATATATACTGTGAAATAAACACAGAACATTTTTATTCGACGTATCTTTGTTCTTGTTCTCACTAAGAAGTAGTTATCGTTAACATTGCTGTTTTTTCAATATTATTTTCGATGTCTGTTGTGGTTGACGATGTTGTTTTTTGTTATGAAGTGTGATGTTATTTGATGTCGTCATGTCTTCGTCGTTGGTGAAGGCCCTGGCTAAACGAGGAAACATGTTTCCCTAAATGTTTCCTAAGGTGGCAAAACTGTCAGGAAACACCGGGAAACAATGTTTCCATGCGTCTTGGAAACATATAATTTTTTCTGCCGTACAGCAAAAACACTTTTTGCGTCTTGGAAGCAAAATTTGTTGCACGCAGCAATGTTTCGCATGTGGCTAAACTGGCAAACATCGAGGAAACATGCGCGCAGTAAACATATTTCCTCGTTTAGCCAGGCCTAAGTTGCTGTATTAATTCTAAACTTCTGTAATTTGTATCTCTAAATAAACACAAGAGTTTCCTCCCTTTATCGGATGTGATGATCAAATCTTATTTATTCTATAAATAATACCAGAGCTAAGCAAGAAATACTCAAAGAAGTAAAACATCTTGATTGGATGAGATAAAATTTGTCAACTTTTGATTGTTTCAGAGTGGAAGCCATTCAAGGCACGTTTCCATGCAACCCTAATAAACTTTTCTACGCTTTGCGTATTCAAGTCAAAGAAATACAATGTACATCGAGGAAGAAATCTCTTACTTTTTAGCTGAAAATATAACAGATTTTTTTCAACAAAACCGCGCGTGTTAAGAAAATTGGCGGGAAATGGCGAAAGGCAAAAGAAAGCTTTCAGTCCTTCATTGTCGCGAGAAAAATGTTCAGTTTCCTTCTTTTTGAACAAGCACTTGTCCTTAGCTAGAATATAATGCCTATTTCTTCAGTCGCTATCGTTTTCATCGCGTTTCCCTCCCGAGGTATTTTAGTTCCCTTGTTCAGTCGTCACAGATTCTTGATTTGTGTCTTTAAAATCTTCCAAGTCGTCGTTGGTTTCTACTATTGTATCAGGCGAGGAGTCTTGACCTTCGTTATCAAAGGTTTTATCATCATCGTTGTCTTGTTCTGTGTTATTCTCCGCACCATTATCAGCTGTCACCGAGTTATTTGTCGCGTGGTTTTCTTTTATTAAACTTTGCTCGAGTTTTTTGGACTCTGGCGAGGATTTTATTGCCTTTTGAACACCTGTATTTTAAAAAAATTGAATTTAAACTGAACTATTTAATGACGGAAAAATACAATATTAACATGAAATATCGAGTAAAGCGTTATTTGAAGAGGTGCGCACGAACGAAAAGGCACTAAAAGGCTGAATAACCAAATCTTCAGTCTCACCACAGGAAGCACGACTTCCTTTATAAAGCGCATCTCGAGAAAGACTAATAAAAATCCATTAGTGCAAGTGTGTTACTCGCCTGTTCGTTTGGTGTCACTTTGGTGTTCGTTCGAGTCGTGTCGGATGTCAATCACTTTAACCTTCTTTTTCGGTGTCTCGACAGCAGGTTCGTGAGTGGCGCGTCGTTTTGGAGGCTCGCGACTGTAATCCTCGACCTATAAATAGGCCACGGTATAAACATTAACATTATAGACTTGCCGTGACCGTGACGACACTTTCATAACGCGCGCTGTGATTGGCTCATTAGATGTCTAATTCCTAACCATGACCATGCCGTGTAACGTGTCACTAGAAAAATACCCTAACTCAAACACGTGACAAACCACGGAAATGTTAGATCACTTGATTGTATACTTGACATACCAATTGCGCATGCGTGTGTGTGAAATAGCACAACTTTCTTTGCGTTACACTTTTTTCCCCGCGTAGTTTAAAACAATTTGTTCCATGTTTTGCCCGTGTTTTCAGAATAATTTAACCCTTGACAACGCCTACCATGGCAACAGGAAACTGGTTGTCATGGTGACGGGATTTACCTCGGTGGTAGCCCATGGAGGCTCTTCAGGATCATCGATTTCTGGCGCGACTGGTAAATATGCCAATTGATCGAGTTCTTCATCGTTTTCCTCGTCACTGAAGAAAATGACACATGAAATTAGAACTAATGGTCAGTTTTGTATTGAGTCGTTCAAAGCCGCATTCGAGAATTGTGACTGGATAAAATGCGCCTTCATTCTGACTGCTCTCTGATTGGTTCGAACGAGAAACCATTTGAGTACACGTCACTTTYGAACTCTCTGACTCACAGGGAAAACATTTCAGTGTCACTTCAAACATTTGATTGACAGTTGCTATGGTTACCTGCTGCATAAAGCTGGTATTCTTTCAATCGTTGTTACATCGACTTCTTCTTCTTCACCAGCTTCGCTTTCTGAATGAAGCTCTTCCTCTTTGTCTTCGTCTTCCTGTGATTCAATAACTTAAGCATCAGGACTGCAAAAAACATACTTAATCTACTTTGAAGTACGTAAAGATGATCTCTCATATTAGACGATTACGAAGGTTTGGATCCATAATTTTAAAAAGGAAGTGATTACCTCGCGCCAATACCACTGAAAACGCACAAAAGGCGCGAAAATGTTGTAAAAATGCGTCACTTCAAATGGTGAAAAAGTGCCTCGCGTCTAAAATTGACAGGAATTAACTATGAGAGCTTAAAGAACACCGAGTAAAAATTGTATCTTTATTGTGCAAAAGGGAGGTGACTAGTCACTACTTTACCGCCCACACCACCCCACCCCCCCCCCGCCCTCATTACTTCAGAAATGGTCGCTTTAGATAAGTGGTCAGTTGGACTTGGTCGGTAAAGAGAGGTTTCCTTCGTTCGTTGGAAGGTTCTGACATCACTTGAGCGAGGAAAAACTTACGATATCAAATTCGCTTTCTTTTTCTTCGTATTCAACGTTCTCRTCAAGTTCTTTGAAGTCAGGAGCAAAAGCACTCCAGTTTTCCTGAAATTCAAATGAAGATATCAAAGACAAACGAAATGACAGCCTGTCTGTCTTAACTACGTTATCTTGTAACTTTTCGTGTTTTTTTTATTTTTTATTTATTAATACTGGTCGTGTCCATTCTTCCTTTTATTCCTTCCTTCCTTCCTTCCTTCCTTCATCCATTTATCCATTCATCCATTCATCCATCCATCCATCCATTTATCCATTCATCCATTCATCCATCCATCTCTTCGTTCATTTATTAATTCCTCCCTCAGTCTCTCCCTTTCTCCATCTATGCCTCTATCCATCCATCCTTCCCCCTCCCTTCCATTTTATTTTTCTTTATTCCTTGCTTCCTTCCCTCGTCTCTCCTCCCTCCCTCCCTCCCTCCCTCCCTCCCCTTCGTTTTTCGTCCCTTACTTCATATCTCTTTTATTCATTCATTCGTTCATTTACGAAATACTTACCACATGATTCTGCGCCCAGATAGAAACCACTCCACTTGAAATCGAACAAATGATGGGTCGAATGGGATGCCACTGTGAACAAAACACTCAACATTCTTAACCACAAAACACTTTAACATAAAACCTAAAGTCATCTTAAAAACACCCTTTCTACTTACAACTACATCAAGCAATAGCTCTCCCTTGGTTCCGTGCAGGATCTTCACAAGGTTACCAACGCCCTTCTCCCAGATGTACAGCGCATGTGTTCGAGCAGACCCTAAATTGAAAAGAGAAGGGAAGCTTAGAAAGAGTAAGATAAAATAATCACTGTGGGAAGAATAACTCTTGATTACCTGCGCATATAAATTCACCATCACCTGAGAAACARCACTTTTTCCATAACGTTCTGAAAATTGGAATGTCAGGAATGTGTCAGTAAATGCAGACTGTTGCAACACTTACATCAAAACGTTCAAATTAAAGAATGACGAAAAGTTCGATTTTAACCCTGAAACAACCTATGGACTGATCAAAGTCAGGGCATGGTTAWGTCACAGATTGAATTGGAATTTAGTTTGTGGAGGGAGGAAAACTGGAGAACCTGGAGAACGGCCCTCAGATTAAGGGAGAGACCTAACATACTCTACTCACATGTTATGCTGAGTCCAGGAATCAAACCCAATTTAGACCCAGGAGAAAAAACCCTTGAATCAAGGTAGAGACCTAWCAAACTCTACTCACATGTGATGTCCAGGAATAACACCCAAGACCCCAGAGGTGMGAGGCTAGCATACTATCTCTATGCAACCTTTGAATTTACTGATTATAAACATCTTGTCTCATCATACAGAATATYGTACCTGTTGACAAGATCTTGTAGCTTCTGTATGGGTTCTGGTTCAGCRGCTTCCTGATCTTTACATGCTAGAATGATCTGATGGTCAAACACTCTGATGATTCTGTCTTGACAATTGATTAAAAAGGCACTGAAAAATATTACAAGCAAGTTGTTYCTAAATATCTTGGGAAAACATAGTATGCAAAATATAACAAGATATTGGCACRAAGACGCCTTTACGCTTACTTATCTGCATTATCAGCAGCATTATCATTATAATCTAATCTTCACCAAMAACATCATCAACATCCTCATCATCATTATCATCACCACCATTATCAATATTATGCACTATTTTCATCTTGACTATCATCATCATCATCACCATCACCACAACCAATAATTATCAATATTATCATCGTCATCATCATATCTCCACYATCGCCATATATCCAGGATTATCTTGCCATTATCCCAACTACACATCAAGACAGCAGAAAGTGCCTTACCTTCCTCTCCGAGCAAACTCAATAGCTTTAATAGCTGTGTTWGCACTTGTTCCAGTCTGTATTCTGAACGATGTAATAACCTAATGCCRCCATAGATATATTAAAATATATAAGCAACTCATAATAGCAACACATCCCCCAAAAAATATATTTCTAAAATTTAACATTGAACAAAGAAAGGAATCAGTGGTGTACTAACCTCTTTTRTTCTAACATCAATAACCATAACCTATAGTAGAAATATTGCAAATTTGTTATGTTTTTTATGATATTCTTTGTGGTGGCCATTATAAGAGGAGACAAGAAGAGAAGAGAGGAGACTAATGGTAAGATGAAACAAGACAAAAGGAGGTGAGACAAAAGGAGAGGAGAGGAGAGGAGAGGAGACTAAAGGTAAGGTGAAACAAGACAAAAGGAGGTGAGACAAGAGGAGAGGAGAGGAGACAAGAGGCGAGGTGAGGAGAGGAGAGAAGAGAAGACACACAATAGGAGAGGAGAGGAGAGGAGAGGAGAGGAGAGGAGAGGAGAGGAGAGGAGAAGAGGTTGAGAGGAAAGAGATTAACCCCAACTTGCCTCCAGAAATAGGGTATGGACATCTTATTAAACTCTACAACAATAGTAAAGACAGAATTCAATACAGACCTTTCCCTTGGAATTCCCTGTGTAGATATACTCTCCTCGTCTGTCGAATGATGCAACAATATTATGCTCTGACTGAAACACAAAATAATTACCAGTGTCTTATTGCAGTTGTGTCTTAAATCCATATATTACATATACACAACTATTTTTATCTACTAACCTCTCCCCCTGTCGGCAAAATTGAGTGGCTACCGTTGAGATTCACCAGCACTGGCCCTTGCTTGGTGGGACAGACTAATATTTCATCACTGAAAAGAAACAGTATTATACCAACTCAAACCAGGCAATATTTAAAGCAGGGGAGCTCATTAGACCTTAGAACACATTCAYTATGTGATATTTTTTGGTATTATCTAAAATTTCGGTCTTCCATACATAATGACCCATACATAATGAATACAGCTTTATCACTGTTTTTCACTTTTTTTATGCCATGTTTCTTTCCCTGAAGAACTCAATTCTTTGTTCTTTGCTTTGAATGTATACATCGTGCAGCTTAGAAAGTTAAAGTGATGTTTCATTAAATGAGCTTACTTGTTTCGTGGATGGAATTGTACTTTAGCAATTGGTGATTGGAATCTATATTTCTGTTCACACTCTCCTGTCAAAATATCCCAGACAGAGACGTTCCAATCGTTTGAACCACTCAACAATTTCTTGCCATTACGACTCCAACTACATGGRGAAATAACAATCATCATTAGTAATGATAATGCTGATTATGATCATCATGATATGGTGATGATGTTGTGAAGATGATGATGCTGCTCATGAAGGAGATGGGTGATGATGATGATGATAATGACAATGAAGATGATGGTGATGATCATCATGTTATGGGATGATGATGATGATGATGTGATGCTGGTGATGATGATGTTGTGACAATGATAATGCTGATTATGATCATCACAATGTGATGATGATGTTATGAAGATGATGATGCTGATGATCATCATCATGATGTAATGTGATGATGATGAGTTTGGTGTTGCCATTTTGTGTTATTAATATTAATTTTTAATTAATAAGCTTATCATTTTGCATAACGACTAAGCTACATAGCATGAAATAAGACCTTTACCTGACAGATGTTACTGGATGAACATGAGCACTGATAATCTTGGCAATCCCTCGTGTCAAGAAATCCCATAACACAACACGTCCATCATTACACCCAACAGCCAATAGGGAGCCTCTTCTGTTGAATGACGCTGTTAGAGCAACGCTWACAGAGTCCAGTCCACCATCATATTCCTAATAATTAAATTAATATGTTTAATGACATAATCATTGCAGAAGGTCAGTTGGGACACAAAAGTGATGGTCAGACGTATTAAACCTTCTTTAATAATCACAAAGATAACGATAATCCTTTGATTCTCACAGAGCAAATTGCCTCAAAAGAACTAAGTTCAAGAACAGTTAATAGATCGGGGTTAACTATGGTTCAAGTTTAACTTCAAGTTTATTATAGATAAAGGTTCTGATATTTAGAAACTTATCACCCTCCCTCAACTATTATACAACAAGGATGATTACAGTTTCATACCTCGGGGTAACTTTGTCCAAAAGTTTCTAAAAACCAAAGAAAAAAAGAATTCAATTAGTCGTAGTAAAAGCAAACCTAACAAAGTATCTAACAATAACAATGTTAAACCAGCAAAGCAACGTATTTTACTGAGCGTGCATCATCAGATAAAAGACTCCGATCTCTGTACGCTTCAGAGATGTGCATCCTTGATATCTAATCTAGGTGATTACTTACGCAGAAGCTCTAAATTCATAGCAGATTTCTTGTTTTTTTTACAGATATTTGGTTGGTTTTTCTTCTTTTTTCCCCTTCACGCGGGCTCAGWTATTTGACAGCGTTGACTGGTCAACAAAGATGCGCGTGAGTTTGCGGCATCTTGAACACCGCAGTCCAAAGRGCGCGAAATCTGTCGGCTCAAAAACCAAAATGGAGGACAAATGTGCTGAATTTGGTGAAGATTTTCTTATTTTTTGAGCTCCTAGTTTGTCTTTTCTATCATCAGCAGCGCTTGGATATAGCAATTTCCTAACTCCTAGGTTTGGATTTGTTTCTTTTTGAACCTAGAACTGTTTAGTTAGGAAATTTGAATTGTTAGAATTGACTTTAAGAAAGATTGGTGACTGAAGACGAAGATGGAGGAAGAGGATGTTAAGATTGAAACGACAGAAAAAATTGTAGTCCAAGCCAAAGAAAGAACTACTAGTGTCTCGTGTGAAGCTAGTTCCTTGTGTGAAACGGAAAAGAACCAAAGTAAAGAATCTGAGCCAAGTTTAACTACTTCAAACGCACAAACATTTGACAGCTCAAAAAGCGCAAAATGCAGTGAGTTGTTATGTCGTACGGGAATAAAAATTACAGAATCAGATATTCTTCATGGTAAACTAAACACAGAGACTGATGTCACTGGGTCAGGAAAAGCTGAAATTCATGAAAGACTCTTGGTTGTCATGTCTACTTCCATTCAACCTAGTGACAAAGCTAGCACTCTTGGAACRCAAGACGGGGGAGAGAAAATAAGCAATGAAAATGGGAGTTTGAATTCATCTGGAGATAAASCTATAGAAATAGATTGTAGCAAGACTAGGGATGCAATGCCAAAAGGAAAACAGAGCTTTAAGGAAACATTTGAAAGTGGTTGTTCAACAAATCTTGACCAAGAAAAAGAGGATAATACTAAAGATAGTGACAAACCACAAGAAAATGTAGTGACAAAAGCTTCTTGCAATGAGAAGAGAAAAAACAAAGATATCGGTAATGGCAGTCAAATATCTGCAAGAGAATTAGACAGTAATGAGGATGGTTCTGGGTCAAAGCCTAAGAAGCCAAGAAAACGTGCTGCCAAAAAAACTGATGATGAGAATTCTTCTGCGGCAGTTTCCCAAGAAATGTGTACAGAAGATGGGCCAGAAGATGTCGATGCTCARTGGAGTCTGCATGAGAAAAGACTGCTTTTAGATGCACTTGACAGGTAAGGGTAGCATATTGGTAGAGCTCTTGCCTCTCACCTCTCACTCTCAGGTTCGATTYCCAGACTCGGCATGACATGTGAGTAGAGTTTGGTCTTTTCCTACAGAATAAGGGGGCTTTCATTTATAAGCAAGGGGGAGGGGGAAGGGTTAGCAAAATTGTAGAGTGGGTTACATTATTTCGATAAAGTAGTTAGTGGGGGTWATCATGATTTGAGGGGGTTGAGAACTATTGCAATATGCAATATTGTTGCCTTTACCATGAACGGATAGTTGGGTTTTGTTTGTTAAGTTTCCATGTGACTTTGCCAACTCCCCTCCCTCCCATGCGCTGATAGATGAAAGACCCCTTAGAGGGTTTTTCTCTGGTTTTCTGCCCTCTGCAAAACTTAACATGTTAACTTACAATTTGATTTGGTGAGTTGGCTGTTGGCCCTGACTTAGATCTGCCTAGAGGCTGTTTTGTAAGTACTTGACCCAACCACTCTGTAGTCTTTATCAATTCCAGAATGCTTAATATAGCATTACCAATCCTTATTTCCAAGGGTGGGGCGGACCTAATAGTTAACTCATGAAAATTGCTGCAAAATATTAAAATTCTTCATTGTTTAGTGATGCTGGTCGAGGACGTTGGAATGCCATTGCCAATCATGTCAAAACCAAAAATATCCACCAGGCAAGAAATAATATTGAAATATTGACCTTTCTGTTCCATATTCATGTGTGCATAACCATTAAGCAAAGAAATGATACTCAAGAGAATGTCATAGACATGGACTGAAATGCCAAAACATTACACCAAGGTAAAGTTGTATATTTGATTTTTTTTCCTCAGGTAAAACATTTTACTGAAAAACTCCGAGCACAAGAAAATGGTGAGAATTCATTCCTCGTTTTGTCCTGGTGATTCATTTTGTCATCATTATTATGAATAAGTTTTATGAATAAGTTGTATATTTCAATCTTTAAACAAAATCTTTCTCTTTCAATTCATTGTCAGGTCAATCACCGGCTCATTTAGTGGGCGACAAAGATGATCCATTACAGGTGAGATTCTTGTATTCTCC
>NW_022261447.1:13451-23749 GCF_009602425.1 Actinia tenebrosa | reverse complement strand
CAGGCATGGATTAACATATGTGAGAGGCTCAGAGCAGGACAAGAAGATATTGACGCCAAGTGTATTCCACAGGTGCAGTACAGAACAGTCGTACATATCAAATATATCAAGTAGTTTTGTCATGTGACATTTTTGATCGCGGACCATGGGAAGGGGCTAACCACACCCATTCGCATCCTCCTTTTCATGATCAATTTGTGTTTAATGATTTTAATATAGATCTTGAACATTTTCTTCTTCAGGTCATGACAATTGCCGCAGTTGAACCCACTTCAGCCACCCAAGGTCTGATATTTTTACTATTTTTCTTAGCAACGTTAGAGAGGCACATGACAGCAACTAAGATCTTCCATAAACTTGCTTGCAATATTAATGCTAAAACTGCCACTTTAGATAATGGAATTTCAAGTTTTCTGCCATTTGAAGTGAAAATAAAAAAATAAATTTCTCTTTTTCTTCACCCTCCTTCCACTTCACTCCAGCACCMCACCCTCCAACTCACCCTCACCTACTCTTTATTATGTCTTTGTCTTAATTGTTGTTTTTTTTTGATTATCAAATGTTCACAGAAAATACCAATTGCCCAAACTACTCTAGAATCTACACCTTTTTAAGTTCTATTCTGAGAGGCCAGGCTAGCGTAGCTGGTCTCACCCCTGTTGGTAAGTTGAAAAAGTGCAAAGGTATGACCAAGTAATGTATTCGTATACTTCTATRCACGAGCTTTTGTACGTTAAACTGACACATTTCAATGCAAAGCTTGCTGGTTTTACCAAATAAGGTGTGTAATAGCTCGTTTTGCAGCGCGAAGCTTATGCGTAGAAGTATGTAAATAAATTAAATGTGGTCATACTTTTGCATGTTGTGCCATAACAACAACCAGAAAGTATTAGACTATTATAGACTACACTAGGATGGCTGCTGCATACTGTGCAGCGCTTTGATTGGCAGAAAAATCATGGTTATTTCTGATGAAAAACAAAGGTGTTACTATGATCATTATCATCTTTGAAATTCAACCTCCAAAAATCTTATGAAACTCAGAAGTACAATGTAGTGAGTGCAAACATCATGAGAGACTCTTAGGGGAAGTGATGGTTGTAAAATTTTGATTCTTTTCAATGAAAATCATCATTTTTTTACCTAAAATTAATTTTCCGATTCTTGGTTCTTGTCATTCATTTTATGAAATCAAGGCATTTTACTTRTATATCAAAGACATTTTACAAGTCTGAATGTAGGTGATTGGGGTCATGACAAATGACAACCATATCACAACTTATAACTACCAATTACTAGGTCATCTTAAGACCCCCGAGTGTTGTTCTGGATCCCGGGGGGGGGGGGGTACTCCCCTATATGCGCTATATGGGTAAGTGCCGCCAAACAGGGTATGGTTATCAGCGATTCTACACTGGAACAGGGTATATAAGATTGCGCTCGCTCTGGGACAGGGTATATGAAATCACGCTCTCTCCTCTCTGGAACAGGGTATCCATTTTCACAAAGCAAGGGTATCCATTTTCACCAATGTTGCTCTGGAACGGGTATGAATTTCAGCAATTTTACTCTGGAACAGGGTCAGGGTTCAGTGGGYTCAGCGGCACATCCCTACCCTAAATGGGCAAGAGTACCCCCCCCCCCCCCGGGTTCTGGATAGGGATTGGACCCACAACTTCCCACACTACACGCTGGTGCATGACTGAAGCTACCTTATCAATAAATAAATAAATATTTCCCAGTAAGAGATAATCTTTTCTGAATAAACAGATGCCAGGGTGGTGCTAGAATTGATTCAAAGTTTAGAGGTGAAAATAATGAATGCCGACCTTCTTGAACAGCAAACGTTTTTGAGAAATAAATACACAAGCCTTGCTAAGGACCTTGAAAAAGAACAAATTGTTCTTGCTATGGATGAACTTCAAAAGGAAATCGGTGATAAAGATACAAGAGAGTTGAATTCTTGTGAAGAAAAAGAAAGAAGTGGGACAAGTGATGGTCAGTTGTGCAAGACAGAAGCAGCGGCATATACAAAAGGTGATGAAAGATTTAAGGGTCTTTATACATTGGCGTCATTGTGCTCCAATTGTAATGTAGATGAAATAGGAGGCGAGGAAGCTAAAGCACCAATGGATATTCAAATAGAAAAGAGTTCCGAGACTTCAGAACCTTTGCCCTCACACACTGCCTCAATTGTAGATTTAGAAGATGAAGGAAACATTTCTAATTCAGATGAAATAACAGAAAAAGCCAAGACACCAATGAAAATTCAAACAGACGAGAGATCAGATACTGCTGAGTTTGTGCTGTCAAGCACTGCTACAGCTGCAGATTTGAGACAAGCAAATGACAAAAAGAAGCACACATCCTTAAACATTGAAGCTGAAGAAGRAACTTTGCCGTCAAGCACTGTAATGGCTCCTGAATCAGAACAAGCAAWCATGGATGAAACAAACACCATCACTAATAGTAAAACTAGTGACACGCCAACGAGCAACAGCTCTATATCATTTTTACAGAACACTTCAGTCACCCCAGTGTCAAAACGAAAGAGGTCAAAAAAAATACCCATTCTTGAACCTCCTGAGGAGTCATTAACAAAGAGTAAAATAGAGTCTAGAAAATTGAAGATAAAAAGGCTGAAAAGAAGTTTAAAAAGACCCAAGCTTTCGTCCTTGAACCCYGTATGTGTACCTGTGACAATGTTAAATATGAAACCAAAGGTTCATCAGTTGTAATYGTTTTCACAAATGTTGTTCATTCTTACACAGAAAATAGGAAAATAGGAAAAAAATATTTTTGAGCTAATAATAGATACTTTGTTCTTGTTTAAGCGTACAAACAGGAAAAATAAAATGAGCTTGATAATCAAAACGCAAAACGCAAGCCTTTTGGATTTAAATTTCATCAGTCATAATAGTTTTCACAGATGTTGTCCATTTTTCACATACACTTATAACAATGACCTGAGAGAAAACCTTAATATAGCTGTAACATGACAGCAAGTAAACCCAGAATRCCAAAGACATTTAGGGTTGATATCTGTGTGATAAAGCCATGAATAAAAACTATATCGGTAAAATGATACAATATCCCTTCACAGTAAACTGCAAATTTTGTCATTTTATCGACCTTAAATACGTAATAAACAAATAATTACATGTTAACAGCTTGATATAATATCTATTTATGACAATTTTCGATATGCTGGCTTTAAAAAAATCATTGAGGAGTTTTGTTTTTTAAATGAAAAACATTGAATGTTCATCATTTAAAAAACCAAACTCAATGATTTTTTTTAAACCAGCATATCGAAAATTTGTAACATAATCTTCCATATGAAACAATAATTATTCTGTAGGGAGGGAATGTGTAAAAATCAATTAAATTTGTTTTAAAAAATTCCCTCCTACAGAATTTTTTAATATTTTCTTTCTTATGTTTTTGAAAACGATCACCATTGAGGTTTTTAGTTTAATTATAAAAATTCTTGGGACAAAACTTTGTTTTGTGTGTGGAAAGCCATCCCAACCCTCCTTTGAACAAAAGGTTTAAGTTAAAAACTATTGTTAGACCTACACTTTACCGATATAAGCAGAGCAAATTAGCACTAAAAGTAGTGTGAGCATGATGTCATGGTCCAATGGAGCAGCCTTGACATCTGCTCCTATTATATTTCATWTGCYGAAATAGTYTGATTATCCTGCAGTGCGCTGGAAGATATTAGGCTAGTTGGAGTCAAATCATATATTTTAATTTCCTTATTCTCTTGAAATACATGCTTAGTTTTTTCATTCATAATCATTTTGATATTATGTTCAAATGTTTGACTTTGAGTTTTGTAGAAATAGAAAACTGAGTGGCATAAATGAGATAAACAATGAAAGAAAATATTTTTAGTTTTAGAAAACATTAATGAACAATGACRTTGCTTATTATTTAGGTGCAAAACTAAACCCAACACAGTTAATGGAAATATTTCCTGGGATCAATGTTGACGGCTTTAATGATTGATCATTTTTACAGCTACCTTATTAGATAATTTTCATTCCTACAAGAAATAATGAAATTAATTGCAGAACTCTTACAATTAATATTTATGCTTTCAGCAAAAACTAGCTTATTTTCTAGCTTTTTCCCAAGACTTTCATAGACATGATAATGAAATATGACAATGTTTATATAAATATAATGTAAATTTCGTCAACTCAGTGATGGATTACTGGAATAAAGACCAGTTTTCTCTGACTGGTCRAGAGCTCTCTGTAAGTTGGTATCAAACAATTCACATCTGAAAAAAAGACAAAAATAAAAAAAACTTCTTTAGCTGGTAATAAATACTATATATCAAACATTTTCTCATAAATGAAGAGTTTATTTAGCAAATTTGTAGAGGTTTAAAACAGTAAGATGAAGTAATTGTGAAATAGCTGATAGAAGTCTTATAATCTGCTACGAATAGTGGTCAAACACTGACCACCATGTGTTCTCAACCAAAAAGAATTCTATTGCTCTATTATAAATCATCATTTAGCTGGACATTGGACATTCCACAAAAGACAAGCAATGACGGTGAAACCCAGCAATTATTGAACAAGAATAAAAGGTGTGAGCAAAAAACATTCTAACCCATTTCTATTCTTTTGTCTTATATATTCTCATTTTACTACATGTTCATTCTTTTCCATTCTTTCCCATTCCATTTGTTTGCCCCACCCGCCACCCCACCCCAAATTAACATGTCCAGTAAATAGAAAGGACTTTAAGAACAAAAAAAAGGTAAAGTATCTATATTTAACATCGGTAGTTCCTTCAGTTGAAATTCAACTGCTATCAATGGAAGCCRMCGGTGTGCACTATACCCCCTCTCCATCAGTGCTCTGTTTTAAGAGTATTTAAAGCTGAAGCTACACGAATTAGARAGAAGTSGAAACAGACATGGGGATCCTAAGGATCGAACCRTAGACCTCAAGCTCTGAAGGTTGCGCACTAACCAACTGAGCTACGCCTKTAGTCCTAAGAGAGAGATACATTCTTATTCTATTATATTTTCATTCTTTCCCATTCCATTCTATTTGATGACCTACCTGATTGGCATATCTAATGAATAGAATGGATTTTTAAGAGCAAAATCCCCATATAATTCATATATTTTCCTCAACAGTCCTTCAGTTCCTAACTGTTTTGGATCRGTCAGTAAAATGAACTTGAGCCCTGCAAGACAAGTGAAATAAAAGATATATTGAATCATCATTGACAAGTAGTGGGGGTTTGAATCAAGATGTTCAATCTAGAAGATACAAGACCATCATGGACCAGGGCATTCAATCATGCACTTATTCCGCAGTAATCTGATTGAAATGTTAATRAAACAGAGAATTCAGACAATTCATGGGTCTGGCCACGCCCACCACACCCCTCTCGGCTCAATCAGCATAAATAGAAAAAAAAATCAGATTCATTTTGTACTCCAAAAGGTAACACATCTTTGTTATGTTTAGTTCCTTCAATAGACCTCCAATATTCTCTGTCTTATCAAATACTGCTGTGTTCCTTGATTGCAGACTCATTTATTCAGAATTAGCCTCGTATCAGTGTYGAAATATTCACAAATACCAACRGTAAAGTAAAGAATGCACAACTTCAACAATACAAACACTTTGAAATTCCACAGACTTTCACTGGAACACATRAATATYCTACACAAAATCAAGACTAGCACTGAGTAACAAAAAATTCAAAAATAAAATATACGTTATCGTTTCTTCCATTTTCAATTTTTTTAAGTAACACATCTACCTGTTTGAGACTGAAAGCAGTGCAGTTTGAAAGAATCTGCCTCGAGGATTTCRATCCCTGATGACCGATGCTCTGGTGACAGTTTTGCTGCTATTGCGAATAACCTAAAGGTAATACACATAAAATTTTTATTTTTTGTGTTACTTAAAAAATTTTCCTACCCCAGCTGCGTAAAGGGAACTGATAGTTGACACTTTTCCATCCTCTCTCTCCTCCCCAAAAATTTGTGAATTTTCATATGATAGATCTTTCCGAGTTTGATACTAAGGGTGGTGCATTGTGGTCTAGTTTGGGTAAATACCTCTCATTCATCATACTTTATATGGTGTTCTTCATACCCAAGCTATTCCACAATGCACCATGTTCAATTCATTTACCATAAGCCTTTTCTGAGTTTGACGAATATGATGCATTGTGGTCTGGCGTGGGTACAAACAATGTATATAAAGAATGAAAAAGAGGTCTTTACCCAATCTATTCCACATTGCACTATGTTTACTATCATAGAACAGACTCGTACTCAGTAGATTCTCTTGTCTTATTGATCTCACGGTGCATCTTGAATTTGTTATCTGCCAGTCGTCACTTTTTCTCTCTCCTTTCCAAAAGCCATCGCGCGCATTAAAGAAGCGTGAGTGACGACTGGGTACGAGTCTGATCAGAGAAGGTTTATGATTCCTCTCAGAGACACAATCTACCAACAGAATCACCTTTGATTCCCTTACATCATCTGTAGATTTTCTATTCCTTTCATACTCACGGGTGAAACATGCTAGCCAACATGATTCGTTCATTTGTTTTGAGCTTGAGCCGACCAAACTTTAACGATATAGGATAGTTATCMGGGTTATTTAGGATCTCTCGTACATCACGTCCATCAGGAAGTTTCCTTGACACCACAGGCTCTCCGTTGATGGCGATCAAAGCATGACCAACTTGTAAAGACAGAAATAAAAGGACAGTTCTTAAATTAAATTTCTCGATCTTGAGCCTTTTATTATATCTGCTATAGTTAAAATTTCTCCCTTGAACGACTTTTCAAGACGTGAGTCTTCAACATTGGTACATTTTTTACCTTTGATCCCACCTCCTTCGCCAAATATCACCTCTAACTTATCATCACCACCAAGAATAATATCTAAAGGATAGCTGAACGTTTTTTCTATCTCACTTTTAGGCGTGTAGTGGTCGTAATGRTAAATCAAACCTCCAGCACGATTTAAGATGTAAACACTGAAGATCGCCATCTTGGTTACCCATCATGCACTGCAATCTCGTCAGATTGGACGGGGRAAAACCACAGGTAACCCAATTAATAAATGAGGTAAGTGCAGACTTAATGTTATCGCAGGGGCGTAGCCAGGATTTTCCGAAGGGGAAGGGGGTTGTTCCCCTTGCCCCCTGGCTACGCCTTTGTATCAATCTCAAGTATTTACTTCCTGTCTCGTTTTACCCCATGGGAGGAGAGGAGAGGCGAGGTATTTAATTTGATCTCCAATTAAGGTTTTTCCATTTTTCTCCCATTTTTTTAATAGGGTTTTTTTTGACCCAAATAACAGACTTCACCTCTCCAATCTTTCTTAGCGTTATCCTTGGTATTTACTTCCTGTCTTCTCTTATCCCGTGGGGGGAAGKGGTGAGGCAGTTATTTTTTCTTTATAGGTTTCCCCATTTTTGTAAGAAGCACGTTTCCAGAACTTTAGCTTTATTTTTGACGGACAGCGAGTGAGGATAGCGAGGAAACACAGTGGATTTAATTTTCGTGCATTCTTAAGGTAGATTTTTATGGTATTCATAAAGGATGTTCGTTTAATCATTGAAAAACAGGAGTTCATACGATGATTTTGAAGGGATTTTCTTCTCAATATACTTTAATGAAATGCAAACAGACACTTAACAAATAATATATAATTTAACCAATTTTCCTATCGGCAATTTAATCGCAAATAAAGAATTCTGTAAAGTACATGATTATGTGTGAAAAAAGGAGGTTATTACTCTAAGGCAAATCCGCTCTTTGTTCATTGGTCAAAAATGTTAATTTATTTTGAAAGAAATTTAAAACAATGAGACCATTACAGTCTCTGCGCATTGAAAGAGGCGGACCAATTAGAATATTTTAGTCACTTCTACGTTCTCACGAAATATCTTATTTCTCAGTATTCAGTATCTTAATTTTTCCTGGTTTTTTTTTTTTCCTCTTCTTTTTCATTGCAAGAATTTCCTTAAGCGAGAAAGCCCTACTGTAAAATTTGTTTCAATTGTACTAATTAGTTATTTCACTTTACGTAATACTTCTTAGCAGTACAACTGCAAGATGCTGCAGTAAAAGTTTGGGTAGGCGAACACTGTAGTTTTCTTTTACATCCTCTTTGACATTGTGTTTCGTTGAACATCTTAATGCAGCCGCCCCTGTATGGGTCTTTGAAATAGACAGGATTTTGTTTTACGGCTTTGCACTTGTGTTTTTCTCCAACATAACCAGTACACCTGTTAAGCTGGTAAAACTGGTTTAAGCCATCGATTTTGATTATTTGTGGATAGGAACCACACGGAAATTCGTTTTGCAGTTTGATAACGGGTTGCTTTCCTGAAATGACAAAAAAATAACAATTACGAACCGCTGCCGGTGAATTCAAAAGTGGTGTTGCGGTCGAATACTCTCATCGCATCTGTAGRTCTTTCTCATGCGATTCGAGGATTTTTCTCCGCTTTTCCTCAATGCTCAAAAACCAACACACTGAATTCTAATTCAATCTGTGGGCTCAAGTTAGCCGTGACGTGATTTCGATCASCCCATGCAGAGGTTGTTTCAGGGTTCTATCTGTGAGTTATCCATACCCTGACTTAGATCAGCCCAGAGGTTGATTCAGGGTTTTGTCTGTGAGTTATCCATACCCTAGCTTTGATCAGCCCAGAGGTTGATTCAGGGTTTTATCTGTGAGTTAGCAGTGCCCTGATAAAGATAATTCCAGATGTAGAAAGGTTGTTTCTTGGTTTGATAAAATTGAAGTTTTTACTACAACCATTAGATCCTTTAACATCTTAAGGTTTTTTCTCCGCATTCATGCTTTTTTTAAGTCAAAAAAAATCCCGGATGCAATACCTTTACATGTAGCAGATTTTGTCTCAAATTCTTCGATGGATAACGGCTCTTCAATGATTTCTTCCATCTGCGGAACCAAATATTTAACATTCATAAGTATATGTTTTCAAGAACTTCTAAGATAGCATTGACCTTTAATGAGTGGGRAAGTTGGGTTGGGTAGTGTATGAGTAAACTAAGGGAGGGTAAAAAAAATAGAAGCAAAGGTCGTCTTGATAAATGTTTTTTCATTCAATCCAAAGTATTATTCTTTCGTTTCCCCGGAGCCTCGACTAGGTRATTGTTTTGTGCTTGATCACTCAAGCTATTAATTTTAAAAGTAATCCGAACTATCCCCACCAACCCTTCCCTTCCTAAAAAATTAATGCTCTTTAGACCAAAACGAAATTAAGCAAACTCAAAATGGCCTATTGCTTTTGAGATCGTTGTTTATGCGCTCAATGGAAGCTTGTGATATCCACGATGCAAATTGCGCATTCTATTGCCATGGTAACCTAAACCAGCTGATATAAAATAGTGACGTAGAAATGACGTCTTTAAAAACTCGGGTGTCATGAAGCCTTCGAAAATTGACCAGCGAAAACTAAAACCATGCCCTCTGTTATTGGGAAAATGTTTATTTTCGTGTCACTGTTATGAAAAGAAACGTTTAGCAACGTCTTTTTATTTGGTGGCCTGCAAATCCACAATTTCAAAAGGAAAAATAACACCTGAGGTTTGAAATTCTTCTCGATCCTGATTGGCTAACATTTTTTCAGATCGCCTCGGCAGAAAACATTAAGCCTTTGTTCTTTGATTAAAAAATGATGAAGGTGCCGGAAATACAAGTTGCTTCTGGCTTCAACTGTCTTAATTTTAGACGCCGGTTCCTAACAAATGCAGTGAAAGTAATCTTAAATAAAACTAGAGTCTGGGAAACTAGGCGCTCAGCATCGGTCAATTCACGGCTGTCATTATAAGTCCTCAATATTTATCGATATAACGCTGTATGAACTCGAGAAACTAAGTCCTTATAGTCTCAAACAGCTGCTAGAAGCTATAGGTGATTGATACACGACTGAGAGAGAGTGATGTTAACGCGCATGCTCCGTTCCCTCGTATCTTAATTTGGATTAACTGATGAAAAATAGATATGAAGAATATCCTTCAGTATGCAAAATTATAAATTTTTAAACACGGTGGCACTGCAGTGTTAGTTATGCGCGTCTTGCGATTCGGGCTAAAATATCTTTTTACGTGAAAATGGCAAAACGTAGAGCGTGATTCGTGAATCCCAGGCTTACCGTTTATGTGTTTACTCGTTTATACAGTTTGTCTGTGACGCGTGAATTTTAAAAATATGGATGCGAGAAATGTTATTACTGCCGACTTCCCCCTGTGCCCCCCCTCCCCC
>NW_022261446.1:120094-133246 GCF_009602425.1 Actinia tenebrosa | reverse complement strand
AGAACAGAAGAGAACAGAGGAGAAGAAATTCACTAACAGCTTATCCCAAGGTGCTTTTCTTTTTGTCACCTTCGGTGCTTTTCATTGGCGATAAAAAGGCCGATTCCTTTCGGCTTAAGAAAACGCTATTTTGAAATTTGATTTCCTTTTATGTGACGTATTTAAATGAGCAGCACTTACAAAATGACCATTCAAAATTAAAATGGTTAAATATTTTTATGCCCATCTCATAAATATCTTAACTATAGTATTCGCAGTCTTGGTTCTTCAAAAGGCGCGTTTATTCACCCTTTTGTATGGACAATCGGTTGATATAAAACTTGTTTAGCGTTTTATTCATATGAGGTAGTGCTGTAGCGACCAACTCGAAGTTCGTGTTCTTTCATCGCTTTGTGCACTTTGAATCCGCACAAAATTGCTTTGGTTTCGTTGAATGAACTCACGAAATACGTTTTGCCGATATTTCTATGGAAAAAGGTCTTTAGTTCAACGTCGGAAAATAAATTAATTGTATACAGGAAAAGTCCTGACAAGCGTCAAGGGATTGAATTATAAAATTGAAGTTTGCGGTCCACTTTAGCATCCTCCAACTTAATTTCGACAAAATGAACTTGTCATTGAAATAGAATAGGACATAAGAAAACCCGCTCAATGAAAAGAAAAAAGATAAATTCAAACTGAATTCACACGCCTTTATCTTCAGGCGCTAGCTTGTAAAGGCTTGTAGTTTTTGTATACTTAAGGAAACGTAAACGTCCGCCCATCATATTTTTCATCCCACGTATCATTTTAATGCCAGGCTAGTTGGAAATCACTCGAGAATTTAGTCGATCTCTTGAGAAACAAGAAATGTGAAGCGGCACTTGAAGTAATCCTTGACCTCAAGAGAGGTACCTGTTCATCTAAACATCACCAGTATTCTTTTACTGGGAGCATACTGAGAAAGTCTTTGAATCAGTCACGCTGGAAGAGGAATAAAATTACATGCATCTACTATTTATGTGTGATTTACCTAGCTCTAGCTCGATAACATTACAGCATTCCTTTCAAATTCCAAACGGATCAAAATGGAACATCCTCGGGAACCCAGGGGTAAAATTCTGTCGCTCGTTTCTCGAGCGAAACGAAAGTGGAAAAAGACTTAGTATTAGTTGGATTCAGGCTGCAAGTGGAATATTTTTTTCTAGCTAGCTCTATCTCGATAAATATAATTACTACACTGTCCCCTTGGCCAGATATTCCAAACTGAAGGAACAAAAAGATAGAATAAAACACGAGAGAAGATCATAATAATTGTCACAGTTCGCAAATGAGTTAGCGTTTCCTGACATGGGGGGCTGTTCTAAGTGATCAACGCCTGAAAACTCGATGCCTTTTTCAAGCCTTTTGTGCCGAAATCAAAATAAGTCAAAGAAGACCGCGGAGTAATGACTATAAAGTTCCTAAACATTCGACTTTTGAACCGGATACCTGACGAAATGTTTATAGCTTGAAGAAGGTGGTAATGGTGGGAATTGATGATGATGATTATCAAGTCACAATGTTGGCGATTGCGACGACTATATCAAACACAATATTTGCCCTTGTTGACATAACGTATCTGTATACTACCCGCGCCACAGTTCTTTTATGACATCGAATATTTCGAGTAAATAAGTCTTTTTGTCGTGCAGTAATAAAATGTTATGTCAGTGTTGATTTTATAAACGTCTTGAAGTTCATTCTATATTCTTGCTTTTTCAGCAGCAGGCTTTGTAGCGGTAGGTAGAAATATCCCAATAAATGTATAACAAATACTTCTAAATTTTATCAATAAACAACTTCTGGATTAATAAGAGTCAGGACATGGCTAAAGCCTGATTTTCACTAGCAACGCAAGCATAAGTATAAGCACAAGCGCCAGCATAAGACTCAAATCAAACTCTAAAAGAAATCCGGTCCAAGCCGAGGATGAAAAACGTTGATCCCTGTGCTTGTGCTTGCGTTTCTCAGTGTTCAGTCGCCGATCAATCAAACCCTGAAACAACCTCTGGATTTATCAAGGTATATCTGTTTATTCATTCATTTTATTCAGTATTTACCTCAGAGTAAAGTTTATTAGTATTACGTGTTGAAAGAAGTCATTTCTTGATCAAATAGTCATAATAATATTAATAGAACAATAGTAATCAAATATGTTACTATAGTGACAACACTTATTTTATTAAGTCTGTTTATAAAAGACTTGAAGTAAAAGCTAGGTAAACCTATCAGTTTTTAAGTGTCCATTAAGAAAATGATTATGAACGAATTATAGGCACTTCATACGATATAAATGATATGTCTGTTTTGTGAAGTATTTCAAGAGCGAGAGATAGTAGTTAAGGATAATTAGCTTTTATTGTCCTAGAAATTCGCTTCCGAAGCCGTGCGACAACTTTGATGTTTACCTATAAAAAATTAGATTCTAAGTGCGACCTACATAAAAATTTGGTTGATGGTTGATCTATGTCCTATGCTTTTTAGGGGCAATTGTTTTATAACTTATCAGAGCGTAGATCCATCCTATTTAAAGGAGCGTGTATCGTTCCGTGACCCCAATGAAAATTAGTTTCTTCAAAAGAGGCGGAGTCGACATAATACGAACATTAAGTTGCTGTCATCACGCTTTACAAAGGGCAAATTTGCTATTTCCATACAGGCCTGGCAAGTAGACGCCTTGGAGTACCAGTGAGAAGCTGAAAAGGCACGATCAAATAGAGTAATTAAGCCTGAGAATCAGTATGATATTGTTTACTCTCCTTAATACAACTTTTGGAAAAGAAGACAAGAAATTTTGAGGTTTTAAGGATTGAAAAAAAATTAGGGGGTAAAAGTGGCCAGAAACACCGACCTTCTCTTGATTAGGCTACAATTTGAGCAACCAAAATGGTATATGAACGTAGGTAAGTAGATAATTGAGTGAGCTCTTCTATTGGTATTCTACAGATCCATGCAGCGTCTACAAATAAAGGCCGTAGTGCCCCCTGAGATCAGGTGTCAATGTGGATAATGCACCACATGCTAGTATCCAAGAGCTTCGATCACCATGACATTTCCCGTTAAAAAAAACAGCAAAAGAACAAAGACTCCAAGTACCGATCATTTCTTAGTATTATTTCCAAAGTAAAGTATCCCTATTTTCAAGGTCATGGATAAGCAAACGTGTTTGCTGTGGCTCAGGTGGATAAGCATCATAGCGCGGGTGTCTAGGGATAAATGGCTTTCGATGCCATGAGCCATATGTGTGATATATTAGCTAGCCTGAGTTATTGAGTGATCGCATGGACAGCCTGTTGCCAAAACATATAGCAGAATAACCAATAGATAGAGTTTAGTGGTATCAAGCTGAGATTCGAGAGAACAGCCCAGATGCATCCCATTCAGCGACAAACCCCGGCGATTCGTTTGATCGTTGTAAGCGGGCAGGTCTGTGAATAGAAGCGCGGTTATAAAGCGAGTTGAACGTCGAAGATAGTCACTTGACGCTCGCAACGACCCCGAGAACTAGAGATTTAAAGAACATCAAGCATGGACAATATATCCATGTACAGCCAGGGAGGAACGATGTCACATCAGGGTATCGAACGAGCGCTAGCTATTGATCCTAGTAAGGAACCGTCGTTCACCTTAAGTCCTTTTCCCGAAGCAAATCAAAGCATGCTTGCGAGAGGTCTTCATCTACCTCATCGCCTCCCGGAAACTATTTACAACTCGAAGTCAATGTTAGGCAGCGAAGGGCCACCGTACTCATTCCAGTCGCATGCGAGTCCAATTCGAACGTCTTGCTCATCTTCAAACCACGAATACCCTCTTGTCTCGCCGTCAGGGATTCCACTTGGGCATAGCATGTACGACTCAATCTCTAACGGTGGTTCTCGCTATCCACAATGTCCAACCAATTTCAATCCAATCGCCTTGCATCAGCCCAAACCAGAGATGAAAACTCATGGACGAAGCTGGATGTATCCTCAAATGGCAGTGCCACCAGATCTCGAATCACAACAAAGACCTTATGGCCCTTTTCGCACTACCAACGAAATTGGATTCCCTAGAGTGGATCTTTACTCACAATCCTCATTCGTCTACGACAATCACCGTCAACTAACTCATCACCAGAACATGTATTCATCATTTGTAAGTCCTAAGATTATGAACTGTGAATGGATCGACCCACAAAACTATGGCAAAGGCAAGATATGTGGCAAGCAGTTCAGCATCATGCACGACATTGTCCGACATATAAACGACGAACATATTAGCCAGAACGATTCGCCATTACATGTCTGTCACTGGCGAAATTGCACGCGGAATGGTCATCCTTTCAAGGCCAAGTACAAACTTGTCAACCACATACGAGTCCACACAGGAGAAAAGCCATTCCCTTGCCCCTTTCCCGGTTGTGGAAAACTATTTGCTCGCTCGGAAAACTTGAAAATACACAAACGAACTCACACGGGAGAGAAACCGTTTATTTGTGAACACCCTGGATGTGATCGGCGCTTCGCAAACTCAAGCGATCGTAAAAAGCATTCGCACGTCCATACATCTGACAAGCCTTATTACTGCAAATATCAAGGGTGTAATAAAAGCTATACTCATCCTTCGTCACTACGTAAGCACATGAAACTACACGGCTTATCACCATCACCTCCTCTCCTAACAGAGACAGGGACGAACAACTCAAATCATGACTCCCAAAATCCTTCCTCTCCTCCGTCTAATATTCAACTTGGAGCAAACTCCTCCAACAGTACTCAGAATTCTACAGGAACAAATGAAACTAGAGAGAGAAGCCCTATCTGGTTCTCTTGCAACTGAATTAAAGACTTAAATTACCATTAATTCAAGAATTGTGATGCGGAATGTAGAAATAGGTTAAAGTTTGGAACACTCGCTTTAAGCCTAGAGTACTTGACGTTCGTTYTTCACGAATGTCGTTCTACATTTTTGAGAGTATTGTTATGTACATCTAAAAAGCTCGTTAGGGTTTATTGACATTGATGATAAGCAGTTCTACAAAAAAAAAACTACTACAGTTCTAAAAGTAGTCTTGCCGAGAACTGACTTTGAAGCTCCCATACCAAGAACTCACACTGCTTACAACCAGCTAGAGACATGTAACCAACACATCATCGAATTCTTAATCACAACAGCCACACGGCAGTCAAAATGGTCAGTAAGATACTACCTCAACCTAAAGGATTTCCTAAATTATCTAAGGTGTTTATTTGACACCTAGATAATAAGATTTCCCTTGCAAAGTATTTGTAAATATTGATACACCTATATGGTAACTAATTTTATGACACAGAGTTTACTTTGTTTTGCTTGACTTGTTTGAAATCGTATTTTAGAATGCCATGCGTAAAGAAAATTGATTTGATTGAGAACCCCTGAAGAGAACTGTCTCCTCGGAGAGGGTCTCTTTAGAAAGTACAAGTATTTCTTTAACAGCTTCGACGGAAATATCTCGGGGACATTAGTAAAATTTGATAAGTGGTCCACATTCTTGTGGACGCAATTGGCATTGCCTAGACTCTGGGTTTTAAAAAAATCTGATTGTCAATTGTCCAAGCATTTGAATGCGTTTAACTGAAATTCGTTTCGTTTCTTGGTGTTTATAAAAATCGGTTTCATTTCATGGTCTGCTTTACGTAGCAAACTGATATTAAATTAGATAGATAAATCTAGTGCGATAAAAGAATTAATATAGTTTTATCTGAAGTCATTAAAAACTGAGATAACGCGGAACTACTCGACGTTCATATGTTCAAATCATTGGCTCTTCACTAATTCAAATAAAATTTATTAATATAAAACTTTTACTGATGTGTATTTATTGTCATCTATCCATGCTTGTCGTCGATATATTTTGACAGAAAAGTCATCTTCGTCACTTGTCTATTCATGTCTGTCGTTCTCCATCTGATAGTACGAGACTAAACTATTACCGTGCGAGTTCCTAATTAAGACCCAAGCTTCTTAATTATTTAGTAGAGTTAGTTCGACCAATGTAGCTTGGGTGTGGTATTTGATGTTTAATAAATGGGCTTTATTCATATAATTTTTTTGTCTTTTTTGGTCAGGCTAGGCAAAGCTTAGCTCCATACACTTAGCAGACGCAATCTTAAAAATAATGGACAATCTTTCTGTTTTTGCACATGATTATTGACACCTAGCTTTCCTGATACGACGAGATTTGGCAAATATACTAAATGATATTGTACAGCACTCAAGTCTGAGCAGTTTCTTAATTTGTAATATCATTTTCAAGCTAGTCTTTGGCTTATATGTTGGCAATAAAGATCGGAATGCGTCTATCGCGCAGCATCGATCGTCACAAGTTTTCGTTCGATCGAAAACATTTTGATTCCATCCACTATATTATATGTATCAACCACCTACAACAAAAACACTTTAGTTACATAGGCAATTAAGCTAGATATATATCATTTGCTTTTAACGGACTAAATGGTGCTTTGAAGTAAATTCTGCGCAAAATCCAACCTCATACATAATCCAAGTTTTTCAGTGAACTAAGATTTCTGCACTCAAATCTTGTTCAGTTACTTTGAAATCCTGTTTACTTTTGAAGGCGTGAAGGGMTAAGTTGCATGTTGCTCACTCAAAATTGTCAGGCATTATGAAAATAAATATTTGGGAATAACTTGTAGCGAGTTTAAGTTTAAAGAATACAGGAAATGAAAATAGCAGCAAGCATCAGATTTATTTTGCCAGAGAAATGCGGCTCAACTGAGCTCAACAGGTTTTCAGAACTAAATGGCGGCGTTGAACATGATCGGGGCGGTCCTCACAATCAACTGAAACACTCGCATTTCTAAACAAATAAAATCAATCCACTTGGTAAAGTACTAAAAAACAATATATCCTTTCAAATGTATTAAGGACAGACCAGGCGTGGAGACTGAGCAAATTGTCGTGCCAAGACCGGTCGAAGCCTGAAGAACCAAGCGAGCAGTTTGTCTTCGGCTTTTGAAGCACAGGCATTCAACGAGGCCAAAACTCCGACCTGAAACAGTGTAACAAAAATATTGACGACCCATACTTTTGAATAAAATTTTCAACTTAACTACTATCCAGCAACTGACAATGTCGTAAACATTTTCTTATTTCGATATGCTTGAGAATTTTTTGTGGAAATCAGTTCGAGAAACGGTTTCTTTTGGAGAATACCTTCGCCCTCGCAATTGCTGAACTTGGTGAAATTTCGTTTGACAACTGGGACAAAGATATTCGAGTGTAGATTTAACTAGAGGTTAAACTCAAAAACCCATCCGTGCAAAAAAGTACATTTGCGTGCCTCATAATCTCGAAAACTAACTAGAGAGTTGAATCGTGACACTCTATTGAACGTCCTTTGAATCCAAGAAATATTTCCATAGTATTTGACCAACAGACCGCAAATTTAATCTGAAGATCAAAAAAATCCTTACTATTGATTTTTTTWAATGTTTTTATTTGTATTTCTGGAGGAGTTGGAAAACCTCTAACCATGAGACTTTTGGACTTTTCGTTGGAGAGCAGGCGTTGAAGATGTTGTAGTTCTTTTTGTAAATCTTCGTCGTCCATAAAATTCGTATTTTGAAGGGRAAAAAACACAGGCCAACTTTAAAAATAAACATCCTAATTCAGTTCCTATTTAAGAAATTTATTAATGGATTAATCCCTTGGATTTTTTCCTTTTCTTTTCTTTTCTTTTATCTTTTTTTCTTTTCTTTCTTTTTTATATATTATATTCTATTTTTGTCAGTTTGTGTCATGATTCTGAACTTCAAAGCACAATGATGGACAAAATCAGCGCAGCACAAGTACCGAGTTGCGTGGCACGCCAATATTCAAGCAGATAAAGAACCGTCCTGTCCTCTTTGTCTAAACACTGCCCAGCATTATAAGGTCAGATAATGAACTCTTATAGTAGTTGTTAATGTTAGTCTTCTTGTTATTGTTGTTCGTATGTGTACATCCTTATTGCCATTGTTACCTACGTTGGTCTACTTTATACCAACCGCCCATATTAAAACACTACACGTCGCGCGCTGATTTGGCGGGACGTCCCACTAGTACTGCCAATAGTTCGCCCTAACCGGCTCTAAAGGTCAGAACTTCAATTACCATCAACCATTTCCAAAGGGTTTTATTTTTCTTGTAAAATAGAGAGAATCCTAATTGATGTATGACTTTGTCTTTTTGTATTGCTTTTCTGCAATTTGTCTGATATTCTGAGCCGTTCCTTTAACTCGATTTTCACATTTTTATTTATGTTTCCTGAATTGCGTTTATCATTCTTGTCCCAGCTGGTATTTATCGTGATTTTTCATGTAATCATGCAAGCCTGAAGCGTCAAGTTCACGTTTATTCTCCCCCCCCCCCCCCCCCCCCCAAAAGAAAAAAGAAAACTAAAAAAAGAAAGAAAAAAAAAGACGACATTTCATTCGAAAAATAAGTCAGTATTGGATCTCTCCGAAGGAAAATCTTGTTATGATGAATTTTAGAAGTAGTGTATTCGTACTGTAGTCTAGGTGTCATTGGCTCATAATGAGTGTAGGTGGTGTAGAGAAAAAGGACAATAAAGTACACGGAGGCGTTCGACTAGCCTATCGTGTCAATCCCACAATGATGACCTACTTTAATCTCTAGAATCGTTTTTCGCTTCTTTACCTAATTTAACAACTAATAAAAAAATAAACGTATTAAGACTCAGGAAACAACGTTATACCAAATTGCAGGATTGCCTTTCCGGAATATTATCTTAATAAACACACCCCAAGACTGAGTTTATTAAACTGGATCTTCCGGATCACAGGAAAGGAAAGAGTCTATAAGACTAGAAGTCTTTATTCAGGGCTGTTAATTACAAAGAGCACAAAGCCATTTCCTGAACCCACGCTTAAGCCTGTGGATTTGGTCAAAGGTACATAGGGATTAGGATTTTCACTATATAGTGTTACAAAAAACCGGCATTAGTCGAAATGCCTAGCATAATATTCCTGTTTCACRAGGGCAAAAGGATGAAAGATATTTAATTTTCATGGGAAGGGGACATGAATGGAAGCTTTCAACAGATTTCATCCCACGGTATAAACAGATTATAAACCCCAATGTTAACTTATTGAATTATAAAGATTCAGTTTTTGACCACAAATGTAAGGGACGAATTTTTGGGGTAAGCTGAAAAATATGTTATTTTCCAGAAAGGAGCCATGAAACTTTGAACAGACTTCGTCCCACGGTATATACCGATTACAAAACCCAATGTTAACTTTTTGAATYATAAAGCTTCATTTTTTGGGGAGAAATCATGTAACGACAACGCAGTTTGTTTGGRAATACATTTATTATTAGTAGATAGTCCCAGTTACACCAAATACTAGCCAGATGACTGCAACTTCTTTGGCAAGGGAAAGAAACGAGATTGTTCACATTCAAAGCAGTTCTTTGTAACTTATAAAACCCACAATTGTATTTCCGTTTTCGACGAGAATTATATGCGTAATATTGACAAATTTGCCTTCACAATCAGTACCGACCGATACAAAATGCTGGCAAGAGAAAATATTACATATATTTTATCCCAATGAAYTAAAGTAAGTAACCCAAAATGAACTACATTCTGTCGAGAAGCACCCATATTTATTTTAAGCTGTAATGCATTTTTGAAAATGAAATGCTCCTACACAAAATATTGGCAAGAGTGAGTAGAGGATTCTTGTTTTGCAAGCAAATCTAGAGAATTGATCGTTTATAGATAATACAACACATGATATACGGTTTTTTAAACATTTTATTTATCTTTTTGTTGACTTTATTTTTTTACTGATTAACTTATTAAATCATTTGTATCAATGACAAATATAGCGACATGGTAAACACCTTGTAAGTCTAATTTTATAATTAGCTTATTTCTATCATATGCTAACATTAACATTAACACCACTCGTACTTTTACTCGCACGAGAAGTTAAATCAAAGGCCAGTGCAAGCTTCTGCATTTGACAATAAAACGAAAACACATTAAAGTTACACAAATTTTTTTAGTATCCCTGCGAAATATCTAAGCAAATACTTATTAAACTCTTTGAATTAGCATTCTTCCAAAAAGGAAAACACAAGTATATAAGTAATATGCTTCTGCACTTGATAATCAAACGAAAACGTGTACATCCCTATCAACCACACAAAAATATATTTCGTAATATTTGTGTACAAAACTTTGACATGAAAATCTTTGGAACTGAATGGCATTTTCTAGCATTTCATGTAGAAAAAAGAATATATTTTGTGCTGTTTATTGGCATAAGTTTCTCACTTGTTATTTAATCCTAACGATGGAAAAAATTAGCACGATAAATTAGATATGGATTAAATGATTTAACAATTTCAGTTTTTTTTTTTTACTTGCAAATAGTCGGTTCGTGAATCAACCTAAAGATATTGGTAAAATAATTGTCCGTATAGGAAGTACATTTAGTATAACCTTTGAATGATAACATAAATTTAATGGAAATTAAAGTTGACAAAGAAAGGAAATATTTTCAGTTAAAGACAAGCAACGTTTCTTAGAAATTTCAGACTCTATACAGCGAATAAGCGAATAAAAAAATTAATGGAAACTTGACTTTTTAATGATGAAAATATTTAAAAAATATTGCACAACCTTCTGGATAGCTTAACAATGACTTGCAGAATAAAGGATTTTTTAGTAAAAGAACTGCACTTTTAAAACGAAGCTTGGAAACTAAATCGTGTTGATGAATAAAACAATCTAAAAAGAACAGTTGATGGAGAAGAGAAGTGATGTGGCAACGAGAGAATGGAATCCTTATCATGCCAGATAGATGAAAACAAATATACCAAACACAGAGTCCAAAGGATTCTCCGGTTTTCGTACCAGTCGTTAGTACCAAAGAAGTTTTCGTCAATATTTAAAAGTGTAATAGACGATAGAACTTGTCCTTGCTGAAAGCATGTGAAGTGTTTTTGAGTCCAGATTTTTTTAAGCATACAGCTTTTTTCTTTCTTTTCAAGATATGAGAGCAGAGTTGAATTCGATTGATTCGAGGATTTTCTTCTTCGGGAGAGTCAGCCTTGCACTGATTTTTATCAGCCCAGACTTGTTTTGCAGCTGGGATATCGATATTATCAATGTTTGGTTATAACAATCTCCTATAACTGATAAATCTAGTTCCTATTTCGTAATCCCTCAAAAACAAATGCTAGAAAGTAAAAAAGTGCCGATGAATCATAGAAACTCGGATTAGAAAAATATTTCAGACTTTTATTGCATTACCTTCTTGATAAAATAAAGAGGCAAACGACATTTATAGAATGGGTTTTTGAAACCATCATCTTATTTAGTACGAAATAGACCGGAACATTTAATTACTTTTTTTCACTGATGTCTTATGAGAAAATAAGAATACAACTTTCTATAGTTTACTTATCTGCTTTTGATTTTTTGTATCGCTCAGCATCAAACTTGAAAACTATTTCCTAGTTTGATGTACGAGACTGGCCTTTTCTCCGGGTTCTACGGTTCCAATTCGATCATGGCGTAGCCGTGTCCTGACATCGATCAGCATGCACAGAGGCTGTTTCAGGGTGCCGATAAAACTTGGTTATAAAAAGCTTCAAGTATTTCATGTATTCCTTAGTATACTGAGATCACACCGATTCACCTCAATATCGAACACTTGTTTGTAAATCAGTGTACTTTTTAACAAATTAAGATTTGTTTATACCGACTTTACCTTTTCGAGAGAACAAAGCAAAAAGTACCTAACGAATGAATTAATCATGGTTCAACAAAAAAATATCCCAAATATTATTTCCTTTTTCACAAAGTTCTTGGAAACAGAAGCAATTTTTAAAGTATTTTATGAAAAGAGCGGAGAGAGGAAAGCCGAAAGAATTTTAACAGTTGCTAATGGAAACTTCTAGAAGATTTTTAAAGCGAAAAACAAATTACAAAAAAATTTAATGCGTACTCATAATATATACATATGACGAAGTACAAGTTTACCTTTTGCTTTTAAACCCTCTGCCCTGATTGCTCATTTGATTTTTTTTTACAGAAGCTAGGTTTGATAACTACGGTTCGGTGTGTAAACTTTGGAATTATAGACTTCTCGAAGTTTGCAGCTCAATTTTCAGACCATTTGCATTTCAACTTTACTTTCTAAGCCCCTTGGCAACAATGCTTTATTCCTTTTTCTTCCGAGTTAAAAATAGCTTAATAAACAATAAATCTCAACACGGGTACTTCTTTTTCTCAGAATAATAAATCCTAACGGCCTATTGCTTGCGGTTTCTTAAACACCAACGTGTGAAACTAGAAACACTGGGCCGCCACTCATTTCAAAAACGCACTTCCAACATCCGCCTTTCTGACTCGTGTGAAAAAACAGTCATTTGAAAAACCAAGTTTATTGTTTCCTTACTGTTTAAAGCCTTATGACCCCCTAATATCTCGGTGCTTGTACTTTTTACGAGATAAATAACCCATTCTGGGATTGTGAGGAGAAGTCATAATATGAGTCGTTGGTGAGAACTTTGCCATATGTTGCATAGGCAAGCGAAGATTTAATCAGTGAGAGTTATTCACAATAAATGACAAAAGCCATGCAAAAAGAAAACCTGGCAACCAAAGTTTACTTTTATTTTTCTTTATTCAAGGATTTTTCTTGAACGTAATTCGTATTTATTCCGAATTCGGTAGAATTTTCATTTTCTTGTTTGACTTTTTTGACTAGAATAATTTCATAATATTTATTCCTTTACGAATTGATTTTCTGAGCATAACATATTGTTTTATAAAGCATATATAGTCACGAGTAGCCTTAAAATATTTCCCTACTTGCCGATCGCTTCTTCTTCATCTCTTCATCTCTCATTTGGTCCTTAAAAAGATTTTTAGGTCTCGTGATGTCACTTCTTCGCTCATTTCTGGTCTTCCTTATTTGTTCGCTAAATCACAAGATTTCTTTTTTGTTTCTCTTAATTTGTTATTTTGGCTTAAGTTTGCTTATCTTATTCGCTTCCGTCCTTCTTCTCCTTTTTTTTTTTTTTTTTTTTTTTTTTTTTTTTTTTTTTTTTTTTTTTTTTTTTTTTTTT